>PVJX010002029.1:56795-141370 GCA_004027295.1 Dolichotis patagonum
GACACTGGATGGGGGACAGGATGACATGTCTGATTCTCAGCCCACACGCAGGCAGGATCACAGTCGCCCCCCAGAGACAGGAAGAATTCCTTGTTCTCCCAGCACCCCAAGTCAACCGCATGGTGCAGGTCCCCATGCGCCAGGGTCTCTCCTTCGGGCTGCCGAACATCTGCCACACTCTTAGCCGCCCCCCAGAGAGGAGAGGAGCTCCTTGTTCTCCTGGCACCCCGAGTCAACCACAGGGTGCAGGTCCTGAGGCACCAGTGTCCCTCCCCTGCAGGCCCCCCGAAGTCCGCCATACTCACCTGCTATTTCTTTCTGATGAATTGACCATTCCATTTCCAAAGTTCTGAAATGGCCAACAGACCACAGAAAGAATTCTCTTTAGGCTCCTGTTTGAAACCAGCAGCTACAAGCAATCTGCTGGCATTGCTTCAGGGCCACTAGATTTGCAATATTTTAATAAGGCTGTATGACAAAGCAATTAAAAACAATGGGCAAATAGTAAGCAATGATCACAATGAGTTATAAACAACTGGCACAGACAAAGCAAAATTTGAAGCATAAAAATGTATTACCTAAGCGAGTCCCAGTCCAGAGTCTATGAAACAAAAAGAAAACTCTCACCTTCGTCCAGTGATCTCGGTGAGACCTCCAAATGATATAGGAGAATGAAGCTGCCGACCTACTATGTCTGAGTTCGTGTTCTCTAAAATCGAAGAATGAATTTTAGGAACAACAGAGGTGGAAAGTAGAATATATTTATTGAGAGAAAGCTTCCATCTGGAGAGAGACAGAAAGGGGTCCCGAGTGGGTTGCCCAGGACTCTGTCTTTTCAGGGACTTTTATAGAGTAAAACTATGGGTTCAAGGTAGGGGGAGACTGGGAACTCACAAGGCAGATGGGCATACGGTGGGACATTACTATAGTTAGCCAATAAGATCAATAGTTCAGGTAAAATTGATTACATGAGGGACAAACTGGAAAGCAAGTTATGTAGCAAGCGGCGGGCATTCTTTTTTTTTTTTTTTTTTTTGGTACCGGGGATCGAACTCACAACCTTACGCTTGCCAGGCAGGCGCTTAAGCCACTGAGCTAAATCCCCAGCCCTGCGGTGGGCATTCTAGGAGCTGTGGACTCTTTGCTAGGGGGATGGGAACTATTTAGGGTGTCAATCCTCAGGATATGGGTACATTTGTATGGTCTTTTGTCTTGAGGCCTGGTCCACAGCAAGAGGTGTCAGCTTCCCTGCATTTTCCAGATGTCAGCACTGGCTCTGTGGAGGACCCAATTTTATCTCACCGCTTATAATATTTCTGACCAACTCAGCTGCCTGCTACATTACTACCTATGTTGGCCTCAAACTTAGGATCCTCCTGCCTCAGCCTCCCATGAAGCAGAGATGACAGTTGCATTCCATGAGGCTTGACCACAGTCCTTTCCCACTCAGACAATGGGAAAGGATTCAGGTGAACTAGTATTCTCCTTTCCTGAAGAGCCTGGTGCTTTGCACACCACCCCTGTAACATGGCTGCCTCTCTCTGGGAACTGTTGTCCACATACTGTCATGTCAGTGGCGCTTGTCCTGAGCTTGCCTGGTAGCACCTGAATTATAACACAGCCTGCTCCTTAGAGGGCCTGGCCCTGCATCTCAGCAAATGCTCTTGTTTCTGCCTTAAAGACACATGCTACTGGGCTGGGGATTTAGCTCAGTGGCTTAAGTGCTTGCCTGGTAAGTGCAAGGTCGTGAGTTCAATCCCCAGTACCAGAAAAAAAAAAAGACACATCCTACCTCAGCCACGGTGTGGCACCACAGCCCTCTGTTTGGCCACCCACATCTGGGGCTCCTTTCTGCCCTGGGTCCCACCCTACATGTTATGTTTTGTGTCTAGATGTTCCCTCAAAGCTTGGTGTAGTTTTAGATGGGGCTTTTTCAGAGGTAGCTCAACCTCTAGTATGTGTTTAATCATGGTTCAATACTGAGATTAAGGGTACTGGGATTAAGGATGAGTGATTGCTGAATCAATTCACCGATTGGATTGCCTTAATCCAGCAGTCTGGGTAAAGTAAAAGGGGCAGAAAAGCTTTTTTTTTTGGTACTGGGAATCAGACTCAGGACCTCATGTTTGCCAGGCAGGCGTGTGCCACTGAGCTAAATCTCCAGCCCTAAAAAGCTTGTGTCTGTCTGGCTTTCTTCCATTGTTTGCTTTTGCTGTCCTCTGTCATCACCAGGAACTGTCCCCTCTACTTCTGCCTTGGAGCCAGTCAATTATGGACTGAAAGGTCTACAAATTGTGAGCCTTTCCTCCTTTAAAACAAAA
Source organism: Dolichotis patagonum (assembly GCA_004027295.1). Classification (NCBI taxonomy): domain Eukaryota; kingdom Metazoa; phylum Chordata; class Mammalia; order Rodentia; family Caviidae; genus Dolichotis; species Dolichotis patagonum. The sequence goes on from PVJX010002029.1 coordinate 59,117, forward strand.
CAAACCAAAACTATAGTACATTCGTTAAAATTTGATGTTAATACTGTATTAATGAAATTTGAAATTTTTTTTCAGATGTTCAAGAGTATTTCTAATAATGGATTTTGTCTTTTCCAAAGCCAATCCTAGATACCATATTGCATTTAGTAGTATTTCTTTAATGAACTCTATTATACTTATAAAGTATAAAATGTAGATTTTTAATTTTTTTTCAATAGGTTTGATTTTAAAATGTGGTTTGTTTTTTTAGTTTGCTGTTTTGGGGATACTGGGCTAGCACCACTTAAGTCTTTGCATACAAATCTTCCCCAAGCTTGTTAGAGTTGAGATTCTAGCCATCTTTTGTAGTTAAGTCCTTTCGGATTTGGAAGAGGAAGTTAATAATGGACATACTCATCAAGTTACATGGTATAGGCAGGAGAAAGAAACTGGAGGAGCATTTAGGACACAAAATAACAAAATAAGGCCTGGGGTTTAGCTCAGCCGCTCAAGCGCCTGCCTGGCAAGCGCAAGGTCATGAGTTTGACTCCTGGTAACTAAAATAATAATAATACGTGCAGCTGTGGAGGGTTTAGTGCGGCTAAGTCTTACTAGGTTGAAATTTTTTAAAGGGAAAAATCAGCTTTCGGCTGAGAGGACTTTTCGGCGAACTAGTCTGGTCCACTTAATCTCAAAACACCTCTGCAAAATAGGCACTATTTCCTTCCTCTCGCAATGGCATCAAAAAATGAAGTAATTTGCACAACACCTAACAGTAAAGTGCCGAGGAATTCCAACCATGCTAAACTGGGCGCCATCCCATTTTAAACACCTTCAACTTCCGGGAAGTTGCCCGTGAACCTCGGCGCGCGTGCGCTGCCCCGCCCCGTGACGATTTCGCCGTCCCGCCCCCTCTTGGAACGCGGAGCGGCTGAGCGGGCTGGCGGCCATTTTGTGAAGCGGCGAAGGAGGTTGTTGCTGTGCTGGGCTCCAGGAAGCCGTTCGGGCTGGGGCTGTCGGCCGCGGGGCAGAGGCACTCGCGCGGGGGGTAACTCGGGTCTGGGTTCTGGTGACGCGCAAGCTCTCCCTGGTAAGACTCCCGCAGCCCCTGAACGGGCGGGGCTGTGCGGGGCTCGAGCCGCCCATAGGTGGCCCGGGGCGGGGCCTTTGGAGGCCTCTGAGCCCGCCGCAGCAAGCGCCCCACACAAAGGGTCGCGGCAAACTGCGACGGTCTTGGGGTGCCGCCTGTTCCTCTGTGGCCTCAGAGGATACAAGGAGAATGCCATAGGATGAGCCTGCATACCGATGTGGAGACGAGACCTTGGCGAGGACATTCAAATGGTCTGAGATAGGGAGGCGGCCGGAGCTGGGTGGCCCAGCGGCCCTGAATTAACGGGGACTGCAGTGAAAACACACCCACGTACCTAATGGGGCCGACTTCCTTTGGCTCCGAATGGGGCAGAGGGTTGTAGCTACACCTCTGTCTCGAAGTGGGAAGCTAGCCGTAGGACACTAGCTCTACCCGTAGTGGAAAGGAGGTCCCTGTGGTCTTTTAGCAAAAAGGGGCTACGATGAGGACACACCGGAATGGGAGGGCAGCCGGCGCCCTGCTGTTGTGAGTGCCGGAAGTCGGTCTTGGAGCTGGCCGCCTTCGTGGTGGAGGGAGTCGTGAAGCTTCCTAGGCCCGCGCTGGTTATTCAGGGACTCAGCCAGTTTGAGGAGCCGGTGCCTTTAAATTGCACCTTTACCGCTCCCTTTAGAGAGGAGCGGCTGGAAGTGGAGGTGGAGGAGTTCTAATTGAGTGGTGGAGTGTGGGTGGTTTTGATGGATAGTTGTGTTTCGCAGAAGCTTGGTGGCGCAGGTTTGCAGCCACGTGAAACGGATGGGAGGATCTTTTGAGTATCCACAGGTTTAGTGATGGGGATGGGCTTGAGTGCAGCGGACTTAGCTGGTACAGTGTGTGGTCTGTGAGCCTCCAGTGAGTGCTTTATAATGAAAAATCTGAGGGACTACGGCCTGGGCCACTCGGACTTCAGTGCTAAGCATTCATTCAGCTAGGTAGTATATATTGAGAATTTTAGGCTGCTGTAGAGGTTTCTAGGTCCTTAAACCCTCTCGTTGGTTCCTGTGTTCCCAGAGATGACTTACAGTAAATGAGGGTAGTTAGTTGGAAGTATTTTGCATTGTTTAAAATTAGGGTGATGTCTGTTAATACAATCTGAGAAAAAGGCGACAGAAGATTGTTGAAGGGAAAAGGTTGCGATTGGATTATTTCTGTGAGAGATGATTGCTTGAATAGTTTGAAATGGCGCAAATTTTGGCAAATGCAGTCTTAGCAACAAGAATTGCCTGGGACCTTGCTAATTATTTCAAAGCATGTACAGTTGCAAAAACAAATCTAAGTCTGGACATGTAGAGAAATCTTGTGTGGTTGTTTGGAGTTACAGACATTAACGAGAGTGGTTGTACTTGTTTTTGAAATTCTGTTTTGCTAGAATGGATGGTTTTGTTTTTTACTTAATGGAAAGCAATCCGTATCAGGCATTTTTCTAAGATTGTAGTGGTTCACGTAAACTCACTACAATTTTCGAAGGAAATGAAATGCTTGTGTGTTGAAGATGTGTTTAGTATGTATCACTGGACAGCTTTTTTTTTTTAACGAAAACGAATGATTTTTGTTAACTTACGTTCGATTAAATGTTGATTACTTTGTACATGGGATGTGATACATAATTTCAAGTTTTCTTACGTTCAGGTATTTCAGGAGAAAAATGTGCAGCTTTAGAAACCATCATGGTAGATACTTTTATGTGCTATTTACTACTGGTACACTTCAGGCTTCTTTAACTTTATTTGAAATGTCAGATTTTTTTACTGAGAATTTGGGGTTGATACAATTTTTAGATATAAAACTTCATTTTGGGCCATTGTGTACCAGATGCTAGAACCTAGTGACGTATTGATACTGCTTTTATTCCTTTCGCAGAGAGCCACACGTCATTCGTTTGGACGAACGTTTTCTTTTGTAGGTGTTGTAGGAAAAACTTAGTAATTTGTTGCACAGAAGACGTTTTTAAGATATTCCTCCATAAGATCTTTGACTGTTGTCCAGTTTAATATCTTAATGTTTGGTCCACAAGAGGTTAATATTCATGGAAATGAATATTGCTATATGTTTCAGGTCAACTAAGTGGAAAAATTATTTCATCTGAATTGAAGTTTTATCAAATTTTACTGTCATCTGTATACCCTTTGGTTTGCAGAGGTATAAATTTAAAGTCAGCTTGTCTTAAAAATCATAGATGTGGTTGGTTAAGTTAGAAGTAATTTTTCTTTGAAGTGTAAATGAAGTAAGATAATGACCATTTTTGTTGCTGTTTGGGGAGATCAAAAATAATACTTCAGTCTTTGGCAAGAATATCTTAGAAATGTCTTTTGACTTGCTGCTTTGAGTAAATACTGAATGGAAAGTTAATGAGAAAACTGAGCAATGTATTATAAAAAGTATGCATCTCAGCATCAGAAAAATTTTTTCAGTTAGAATGATACTAGAATCTGAAATGTGTTCCATTTGGTGATGGGAGACAAAAATCAAATGGACAAAGCTATGGTTGTTTCATACTGCCTACCATAATGTGATTATACTTGTTACAGCATTGTGCCCATTCTAATTAATCCTGTGTTGCTCATCATTGAGGTGAACATTTGAGGGGGTTACTGGTTTTTTGCGTCAAGTTCAGCTTACTCCGATTCTTGTTGAATAAAGTTTGGTGACTGAACAAAAAAAAATTTCATTTTGAATGTTTATTACCAGATGAAGAGTGGAAATGGTCAAATTCTAGTTTGTGTTTTGACTTCTTGATGAAGAAGTTTGTTGTCAGACATTTTATCCTGAAATCCTAAATGATGGGAATGGCTAGTTTAAATAAGAATATCTATCCTGTCATAATATACTTAGTTTTTAGCACATATTTGTAATTTATGCATGCATCTGGTATTTGTCATGCTGAAGCAAAGTGTACATTAGGACATGAAGTGGAAAATATACTCGGTCTTCTGAAGTATATCAATAGATTAATAGCAGAACAAGCCCATTTTCTTCATGCCTTCCCATATAGGCTATATGTAGGTAAAATACGTATTTTTAGTTGTTTTGTTGTATAGAATTCAGTTTTGTTGTAAAGTTAACCAGTGCTTACAGGTGAGTGGGGTGGGTTAATTTGGGAGCCTGCGTGTGGTTGTTGACATTTGTTTCAGCATGTAGGAATGAGAGGTTCCTAGAAAATGGTTATGTTTGTTAAATTATTGTTTACAAAATTAGGTGTTGAAACAAAAGTACAGTATTTTCAATTCTGTTTCCATTTACCTTTTTTCTTCTGAAGGAAGAGATCTAACACCAAAGATTGTGAATTTCTGGCTTCTGGCTTTCACTTACTGCATGGTTGGTTTGGGTGGTATTGGGCTTCCCCTTTGTAGAAATAAAAGCACAAATTTGTGTCTGGATTGATTTTTGTGCTGTTAAATACAAAATAGAAGTACACATTTGCCAGATGCAGCTTGGTTTTCGACATTTCGTGGATAAGAATTTTCTTCTTAGTTGTTAAAGCCATTTCTGGTAACCTTGTAGAAATTTTTGAGTGTATTTAATGAGTGCCCTTTGGATTTAACTGGCCAATCCTTTGTTTTTCAGCTGCCTTTTTGGGTCTGGAAGAAAAGAGGCAGAGAAAACTTTTCATCTTTCATGACATATATGCCCGTTCCCCATTCCAGATCTTTTAAAATGAGAATTTGAAAATCTAATGGGGTCAGATGTTTATCCTAAGTACTTATCTAGAAAATTACCTTGGTTCTGTAGCTTCTAAAGTTAATCTTGTGCATTTAGAAATAAATATTGCAGCCAGGCGTGGTAGTGCATGCCTATGATACCAGCATTTAGGCAGCTGAGATAGGATTGCCATGAGTTGAAGGCCAGCCTGAACTGCATAGTGAGAGCCTGTCTCAAAACAAAACAAAAATAAATATTTCAGTAATTCATGCCCTTCCTCACAGTTGTATTTGAAGGCTTTTTTCATATGTCCTTTTGTGACCAGTTACATAAACTGCTGGATGTGACTTTTTAAATGAATTTTTACATTCTACAGACCTAATTAGGATAGATTTCTACATATCAAAGATACAGTGCTCTGGGCTTTGGAAAGCATCTTCATAACATTTGCATAGCTTTCTGTGGCAAAAGAGTTTTGCTATTGTGTAGTAGTTTGAGTAGTTGGCTAAAAGATGGTTGGTTTCTTTAGACAAGTTTGGATAACACTTAAGGTTTTTGAAATTTTACTTTTTGGTGATGAATGTTAAACTCACTAGTTGATGTCTTGATTTTGAAAGTATTAATTAAAAGTGAACATCATTCAGATGAGTAGTCTGTTAGTATTGAATACTGGGAATTTCTTTCTCTGAATTTAAAAAAGAAAATGACCTTTTGAATGTAATTGTGTAATCATTTGGTCATATATATTGCTGGCTAACTGTTCCTAACTTCTGGTGAAAGTTGAGGGACCTGTTTTTACTTTGGGAAATATTTTCTGCCTGACACTTGAAGGCAATTTTTAAACGAGTTTTTTGGAACTGTTGTGGTGTTAGAGCTTTTCCTTAATATGTTGAACAGCTGTGAAATTAGTTCATATAGCCAGAATTTTCACTTCATTTATGTTTTGTGATAGTTGATGGTATTTTGGTGTAAAGGAAAATACATGGGAAAAGAAACTGCTGTAATTTCTCTGAGAACCCTTGAAGATTTAATGTGCTGAGGAGTTGTTTTTGTGTGAACTTGTTCCTTTACACCAAACGTTTGGTGGGAGATAGGTACAGATTGGATTTTTCTGGATTGGTTTATTCAAGTGATAAAAGCAATTACCAGCTGGGAAGTTAATATTTATGACTGTTTTTGAATTTTCAATTGATTCATTCTTGGGCTACTTTGTGACTCACTCTTTATATTTAAATATATACATATTTTGAGAGACTAACCTGCAAAGGCAATATTAGGTTAAAGGCATGTGTGGGATTTTGGTATACGTGTTTTTTTTTTTTTAATATGCATTCTAATGAAATATTCTGGTGGTTTCAGACTTGCCTTCATAATGTACAGTTCAGTGTGGCCTGTGCATGTTGTTTTGTGTTTCCTGCATTGATTTTTGCCTCCGTTTATTCTCTATTGCAGTCTAAAAGTTGGTTTTAATTGGTTGCCCACAGGATTGACTTGGCCTCTACTTCTTGTTAAGAAAATACATCTCTTGTTTTATCAGGTAAGAGATTTTGAATAGAGGGTTTGTTTAATACAAAATGAGATGGCATTTTTAAGAAATGTGAAAGTATGTGTAGTAATTACATTGTGTGTGTTGACAAGCTTGTGGGGGTGGTGGTGAATGGACACCTTGAATGGTTGCTTCTTTTGAAGGATTAGTTTTATATGGCTGCATTTCTCCTGCTACATTTCTTTTCTTTCTTTCTTTTTTTTTTTTTAATCAGTACCAGGGATCAAACTCATGATGGCAGGCTTGCAAGGCAGGCGGCTTGTGCTGCTGAGCTAAATCCCCAGGCCCTTCTGCTACGTTTCTTATCCTTAGGTAGTAAGAAGGTAGCTGTTCCTTCTCCTCAGCATTACAGAGGAATTAAAATACAATTGTATCGTTATTTATATTCCCTGGAAGTACAGTTACAGATCTTGGATTATATGTTTTAGAGTACAGATTTTAGACTTTAGATGGAATTTGAGCAATTGAATGTAACTTTCTTGTTTAAGTTAGACTCAAGATAGGTTGAAATGACCTGTGTCTCAAATAGGTACCTAATAGCGAAATGTCACATTTTTTCAGACTTAAAACTTTTTTCTCTTCAGAAGGCTTGGTGCATAAATCTTGTGCTATGCTTTGATTTAATTTTTAGCCCTTTTCTAACTGGTAATATGAGAGATTTTCAGTGGCATGTTTTCATGTGTACTTTGTACAGACTTTCATTAAATCTTTTAGCAGAAAAATGACTTAACAGTTTAACTATGTATGTTATTTAACCTTGTGTTTAATTTTTATGTTCTTGAGACCATATCCAATTCTCATTTTATTCTGTAAGTGCAAGCTAACATATCCCTCTCAGATAGTTTTGGGTAGTTGGGTTGTTTCCACTACTTGAACAGGAATGCAGTCGCAATTTTTCACATAGTCACATATTGTAGATGTAAGGAATGCAAATTCGGTGTAATTACTTTAGTAAAAAAGAGAAAGTCTGTTGGTGTGGTTTTTAGCGTTAATTTTTCTTGTTGATTCTTGGAATTCACAAATCAAAAGCTTTATTCACTTTCCCCAAATTTCTAGTGTTTTATAGTGGTCTCACAAAGAATATTTTCTGTTGTCTTCTCTTTCTGAATTAAATTTATACACAGTTTTTATATTGTGTATAAACGTGAAAAAAACTTGTAAAAAACACAAAGTATATCTTCCTCTCTTTCTTTCTTTTTTTTTTTTTTTCTTTTTGAGACAAGGTTTCAAAATGTTGGCCTTGAACTCATGAGTCTCCTGCCAAAGCCTCTCAAGCTGGGATTACAGGTACATGCCACTGTGCCCAGCATATTTCTAGAGTCATAATACTGATACAGTTATAGATTTTATTGTTTTAAATTAGTGTTAATGTAACACTTGAAAAACTACTTTTATGGAATTAATCTAATTCTCAGAGTGTATGGCAGGGAACCTTGCCTCTTGTAATGTTCTTATTTCAGAAGTGATAAAACCAGATCTCAAATAATAATAATTTCCCTGATGTCTCAGAGCTAATTTAATAGGTATATTTAAAAGTTGGTTTGCCCACATTAATTTCAAGTTAATATTTTTCCAACCATATGAATTTGATTTGTGTCAGTTCACAAGGGGTTACCCCTGTATTTGCTCTTAGAAACTGTTAGAATTTAAATGTTGAAATTTTATTTAAATTTGGGAGAAAGTTTTCTTTTAACTAAATCAAAGTAAATGTTATTAAAGCGATCAGTGAACAACCAAAGATCCCACAGGATTTTTGTTGAGTAAGAGACTGAAACAATCACTGTGTAAAATTCACACCCTAGTTTTTTGAAAACCAGAACAAAAAGCAACTCCTCATTGTCATCTCATCCATAAGAAAAAATAAGGAAAAAACATTTTAATGGAGAGTTTTATGAATGGGTCGTTGGACCTCAGTTTTAATGAAAACAGCCACAATGAATGTACTGCAATCATTGTGTACTTTTTAAAGGTATGAATAAGCTGGGCCTGGTGTTGCACATTTGTAATCCCAGCTACTTGGGAGGGTGAGGCAGGAGAATAGAGAGTTAAGGCCAACTTGGACAAAATAGGCCCTGTGTCAAACAAGACAAAATAACTCAAGCTGATGAGTATAGATAATTCAGATTTTAATTTACCATTGTTTTAGGACCCTTATAATACAGTAACCTTGTTTGTAATATGTGCGGTGTTTCTTTCCTCCTCCTTTTTTTGGGGGGGGTACTGGGGATTGAACTAATGAACTTTTGCTTGTCAGGCAGGCACTTATGCCACTGAACTAAATCCCTGGCCCCGTGCAGTTTTTCTAAAAGTGTAAGGCAGTGTGAAGTTTTCAGATGAAACATGGTATCATTTGAGCCTTGAATCTATTTTAGTGTTATTTGTAATTATTGAGTGTACCAGTTTTCTGTTTCTGTTGGGTTTTGAGAGTGGGTCCTGTAAATGACACTAATAATTCTATTAAGTTACCAAGTTTATAGGGAAGATGCTAAACCAGTTTTAAATAATTAACTTTGGTGCATTCATAGCATGATATTTTTTTCTTAGAGATTGTTAAACTTTGTTTCTTGATTTGACTCACTTTTAAATCTTACTGAATGCTTAGTGGTCTGAGTGATGTATATGGTGATTTTACTGTTCTACTGTTGTTATTTTCTGAAACTCTTTGAGTTTCAAAAAACTAGGGACTGAACTTCAAATCATTTCCAGAAGTAATGCCTTTTAAAAGTTGAAATTCTCTACATTGTAGATTGTAGTTGGCACTGAATATTCAGTGTTTAGCATATGTAAATTAAACAAAGGCATGCTTATGACAGCTTTGAAGGACTGTTTGAGGGCCTATTATGGTAAATGGTCATTCTTGCATCTAAAAATTTGGTGTGATAAACAGGAGTCTGACCTGGCCATTGCCTTTTCTCATCTGCAGGTGTGTGTGGTTTCAGCGCAGCATGGCTGTGGTCATCCGTTTGCAAGGTCTCCCAATTGTGGCGGGGACTATGGACATTCGCCACTTCTTCTCTGGATTGACCATCCCTGATGGGGGCGTGCATATTGTAGGGGGTGAACTGGGTGAGGCTTTCATCGTTTTTGCCACTGATGAAGATGCAAGGCTTGGTATGATGCGCACAGGTGGTACAATTAAAGGGTCAAAAGTAACACTGTTATTGAGTAGTAAAACAGAAATGCAGAATATGATTGAACTGAGTCGTAGGCGTTTTGAAACTGCCAACTTAGATATACCACCAGCAAATGCTAATAGATCAGGACCACCACCTAGCTCAGGAATGAGTGGCAGGGTAAACTTGCCTACAACGGTATCCAACTTTAATAGTCCTTCACCAAGTGTAGTTACTACTACCACTTCTGTTCATGAAAGCAACAAAAATGTACAGACATTTTCTGCATCCAGCATAGGAACTGCTCCTCCAAGTATGGGAACTTCTTTTGGGAGCCCAACGTTCAGCTCTACCATTCCAAGTACAGCCTCTCCAATGAATACAGTCCCTCCACCACCAATTCCTCCAATTCCAGCAATGCCATCTCTGCCACCGATGCCATCTATTCCCCCAATACCAGTTCCTCCTCCGGTACCTACATTGCCTCCAGTGCCTCCTGTTCCCCCAATTCCCCCAGTCCCTTCTGTGCCGCCCATGACCCCACTGCCACCCATGTCAGGCATGCCACCCTTGAATCCGCCACCTGTGGCACCTCTACCTGCTGGAATGAATGGCTCTGGAGCACCTATAAATCTGAACAATAATCTGAACCCTATGTTTCTGGGTCCATTGAATCCTGTTAATCCTGTCCAGTTGAACTCTCAAAGCAGTGTGAAACCACTTCCCATCAATCCTGATGATCTGTATGTCAGTGTGCACGGAATGCCCTTTTCTGCAGCGGAAAATGATGTCAGAGATTTTTTCCATGGGCTTCGTGTAGATGCAGTGCATTTGTTAAAAGATCATGTAGGTCGAAATAATGGGAATGGATTGGTTAAGTTTCTCTCCCCACAAGACACATTTGAAGCTTTGAAAAGAAACAGAATGCTGATGATCCAACGTTACGTGGAAGTTGGTCCTGCCACAGAGAGACAGTGGGTAGCTGCTGGAGGCCATATCACTTTTAAGCAAAGTATTGGACCTTCTGGACAAACTCATCCCCCTCCTCAGACACTTCCCAGGTCAAAATCACCCAGTGGACAGAAAAGGTCAAGGTCAAGATCACCACATGAGGCTGGTTTTTGTGTTTACTTAAAAGGGCTACCATTTGAAGCAGAAAACAAACATGTCATTGATTTTTTTAAAAAGTTGGATATTGTGGAAGATAGTATTTATATAGCTTATGGACCCAATGGGAAAGCAACTGGCGAAGGCTTCGTAGAGTTCAGGAATGAGGCTGACTATAAGGCTGCTCTGTGTCGCCATAAACAGTACATGGGCAATCGCTTTATTCAAGTTCATCCAATTACTAAGAAAGGTATGCTAGAAAAGATAGATACAATTCGGAAAAGACTCCAGAACTTCAGCTATGACCAGAGGGAAATGATATTAAATCCAGAGGGAGATGTCAACTCTGCCAAAGTCTGTGCCCATATAACAAATATTCCATTCAGCATTACCAAGATGGATGTTCTTCAGTTTCTTGATGGAATCCCAGTGGATGAAAATGCTGTACATGTTCTTGTTGATAACAATGGGCAAGGTCTAGGACAGGCATTGGTTCAGTTTAAAAATGAAGATGATGCACGTAAGTCTGAACACTTACACCGTAAAAAACTTAATGGGAGAGAAGCTTTTGTTCATGTAGTTACCCTAGAAGATATGAGAGAAATTGAAAAAAATCCCCCTGCCCAAGGAAAAAAGGGGTTAAAGATGCCTGTGCCAGGTAATCCTGCAGTACCAGGAATGCCCAATGCAGGAATGCCCAATGCAGGAATGCCCAATGCAGGAATGCCTGGTACTGGAATGCCCGGTTCAGGAATGCCCGGTTCAGGAATGCCCGGTGCAGGAGTACCTGGCACGGGAGTGCCCGGTGCGGGAATGCCTGGTGCGGGGATACCTGGTGCGGGACTGCCTGGTGCGGGAATACCTGGTGCTGGACTTCCCGGTGCGGGAATACCTGGTGCTGGATTACCTGGTGCGGGAATGCCCGCTGCAGGAATACCCACTGCGGGAATGCCAGGTGCAGGAGGTGAAGAGCATGCCTTCCTGACAGTAGGATCAAAGGAGGCCAACAATGGTCCTCCATTTAACTTTCCTGGTAATTTTGGTGGGTCAAATGCTTTTGGGCCACCTCTTCCTCCTCCAGGATTAGGAGGGGCCTTTGGTGATGTGAGGCCTGGTATGCCTTCAGTTAATAACAGTGGTTTGCCTGGTCTAGGATTGGAAGTTCCAGGTTTTGGAGGTGGACCAAATAATTTAAGTGGGCCATCAGGATTTGCAGGGGGCCCTCAGAATTTTGGAAATGGCCCTGCTACCTTAGGTGGCCCTCCTGGCTTTGGAAGTGGCCCTCCTGGTCTTGGAAGTGCCCCAGGGCATTTGAGCGGGCCACCAGCCTTTGGACCTGGCCCTGGCCCTGGCCCTGGCCCTGGCCCTGGCCCAATCCATATTGGTGGTCCCCCTGGCTTTGGGTCTAGTTCTGGAAAACCAGGACCTACTGTAATTAAAGTTCAGAACATGCCCTTCACTGTGTCTATTGATGAGATTTTAGATTTCTTTTATGGCTATCGAGTTATCCCAGGCTCAGTGTGTTTAAAATACAATGAAAAAGGTATGCCCACAGGTGAAGCCATGGTGGCCTTTGAATCCCGGGATGAAGCCACAGCTGCTGTCATTGACTTAAATGACAGGCCAATAGGCTCAAGAAAAGTAAAACTTGTATTAGGATAGCCATTAATTCTTTATAGGGTAGATCTTCATATTGCTGTGATTAATATCCAGATTTGTTTTTCTTAGTATTTTCAAGTTAGAACCTGTGGATTGTTTCAATTGCATATCAACTGGTTTTCATAACAGCGTTGGTGACTGTTTACAGTTTACTATCAGGATAAACATTGATGTATGTTACAGTAAAGCTGTCTGGAAAGAACACAAACATGATTTAGGCATACCATTAGAGAAACCATTTGTAAAACCCAATGACCACATAAAGCTTATCAAGGAGTCTAGATTGTTTTGTTTTATACTGTATGGGATGAAGAAAATAGAAATGTTGGTAGAGCTCATTGAGGTCGCTTTTGCCAGCTGTTGAAAAATAGAAGTTGGCTACTCTGGGAATTTGGTTTAAAGCTGAACATACCTGCTTTGTTCTAGGGTCAAAGCTTTGTCTAAAGTCTTCATTTCTTTTAAAATTTAATAAAATCTCTGTATACAGATTCATTGTATGTACCTTTATTGCTTCTTGAGGGTTCTTGCTGTATAGACAGTCCTGCCTTCGGACATTGCTGCTTTGTTTGCTGATCGACTCATTTGTAAATGAGCAGAACTTTTGTTGTTGTTGTCGTCGTCGTCGTCCTCCTCGTTGTTGTTTTCCTCTAAACGTAAAACTCCATACTTGGTTTGTGCTATTACCCTGAACTTTGATTTTTTTAATGTCATACTTTAAACCTATGTAGAATAAGAGTTTTGCCATACAAATAAACTAGAGTCCTCTACCTACCAGAGCGTTTTTTGGTTTGACCGCCTAGTTTTAGTTTAATAAACTGTTCATGTTTGGATGGCCTTGCAGACCAGACGCCGCTTCTTAGTAATCAGTGTTTAAGATGGCTTGATGTGAAGTCCCATCAGTGATGGACTGATTGTTCTAACAGTTTCCTTCTGTCCCAACATAATGTGAAATTTTGGCCTTTAAACAGATGGGTTCATTCATAAGAAAGTATTAGATATCTAGGCTTTTAAAGCTGAAGTTGAAATTGTTAACTTTGCTCCAGTGGTAGTGTAGAATAAAAGATTCATAAGATTTTCATAGGTTGATAAAATCTTGTTGCCTTGGAGGCTTTTTTGTGAGTTTGGTATAAACTTGGAGCCTATTTACAAAAATTCTTTATGCAGACTAAAAGTGCAGGTGCCACAGATGAGAGAATTGACTGTCTTTTTATGTCCTTTTTCTTTGGCATTCAAGACACTAAAATAGGAGAACCGTATAGGTTCTGGTTGATAAGTGTCCTTTTCATAAAATCAGCCTTACGGCATCCTGCTCACTGCTGCACAAGGCTCTGCTTCAGGCTTTGTTTTTTTTTTTTTTTTGTCCTTAGTTAAAATGCTCAAAAGATGTGTCATATTATACTATAAACATACTGAGAAATTGGTGAGTTATCATGGAAAATAAATTTTATCTTTTATAAGGTCCACTTGTTTGGTTTGAAACATCCCCAACATTTCCAACAGATCAACGTACTTACAATGAGATCAGGCTTTTAACAGAAATATATCCTGTTAGAAAATATGTAGTGCCTTTTTGGTGTTGTATAAGAAACTGTGTCGTCGTGTAGTTTAGAGTTGGGAGTGGTAACAGGTTTTGTTTTGTTTTTGTTTTTTTTCCTCTTGTGAAAAGATTGTGTTTAATCTCAGAGGATTGACCATACAGGATTTTCTTTAGGGAAAGGACTGTTTTAGACTTTCAAAGAAAAGGTGGCTTTGTTTTGAGTGTTGGTAATTTATAAATACAAATTTGCTGTAACAGATCACCAGATGCTACTGCCTCAAATTAAAAGTAATGTAATATTTGTATATGTTTTTCTATTAAGTAATCATTTCTCATTTCAAAGACAGAATACAAACAACTTCAGAGCTGCTTGGGAGTCTTTATTTCAACCACAGTTTTATTTTACCTGTTGGAAAGCTATTTTCATTTTAGGAAATTCAGTTGTTTGAAGATTTTTTTTTTTAAAGACAGGGTCTCCCTATGTAATTCAGGCTGGTCTTGAACTCACTTTGTACCCCAGGCTGGTCTCGAACTCACAGTAATCCTCCTGCCTCAGCCTCCTGAGAGCTGGGATTTATAGGCATGTGCCACCACACCTGGCTTTGAAGATGAAATTTTTAAAATCTTTTTTTTTTCCACAGTTTGTTTTGGTTATATGGTTATACATTATTAAATATTTCATACACTTTATTGCAGTTACTTTGTTATTTCTGCATCTTAGATGAATGCTGAAAAGGAAAACTTGATTTCATTGTTTATTAAGTTAAATAAATGAAGAAAATAGTGGTTTATGTAGAAATTGGAGAGAACTTTGTTTTATATTTCATTGAAGCCCAGCAGTGCTTGTTGTGAAATGTAATTAAATGCATTGCCCTCTTGGAATTTGATTTATGTATGTCTGAGACTTATTAACATAGTGCTAACTACTAAGTACTGTCTATCTTGTTCTGGGCATCAAAGTTTCAGTTTTAAAAAATTCTTGAAAATGTGTGTGAAACTATTCATACTTCTCTTTCCTACATATTTTCTCCTAACAAGTAGACTTGGGATAGAATTGAATTTATTTTGTTTTGTACAGTATGAAGGATCTGTAAAGCTTTGCTCAAAGTTGTGTGCATTTGTAAACACTATCATGGTATTCTCAATTCTGTCTGTAAATTTTATTGTCTGCTTTTGGTGAGTGACATTAATGAAAATAATTTTCATTAGATTTTTTTCCCTCCTGAGTTTTTATTTTTTTTTTGTTGTTGTTTTTGGTTTAAAAGATTAGAGAAATCTGCAAATGTTCTTTTTATAAATAAGCAAATTTGTAAAGTTCTAAACATTAGTGTGAAACATTTAGTTCATAAGCGTAATTTGAAGGAATGTTCTGTTTATACGAGTTTGTATGTACATTAGTGACTTTTTTTAAGTCCAACATAGTATTAAGTGAAATGTAGTTTCTAACTTTGTGTTCCAAGTTGTCAAAACATCAACAAAGAAAAATTCCATTAGGAAACTTTTCATTGAAAATTTCAGATAGAGCTATTCAACGTAGTGAAGGTCAGTCTTAACCCACTGTATGAAAATCTAGGACTGTATATGCAGGAAATGTGCATATAAGGAGACATTTAGGTGGAAATAGCCGTCTTGGATAAAAATAAGGAAGCCTAAAAGTTTTACTCAAACTTCAGCTTTGTTTTGCAAGATTCCATGATTGTACAGGTGTGGGTCAAGTGTGGAAAAAAAAAGTCCCTAATTTTAAGAACATGAAAAATGACTTTAAAATGTTAAAATTGCTGCTAATGAAATTTTGGAAAGATTTTTGGCAGTGGTCACTTTAAAAACTATTGCCCACCCTCACAAAATTGCCACGTTTAAATTGTTGTATTTAAATTGTTTTACTAGCAGTTCTATAGTAGTCCAAACTTTACAAACCAGAGTAGTAAAATGGCTCATTGACAGAATGGCCACCATGTTGCCAGCAGATACTGCTTTGGCATCATTCAGCAGAGTTTTTGTTTTTAAAAATAAAGTCTTGAATACTGTCAATAAACTTGTCACAAAATAAAAACAGGCTGATGCTTTTAATGCTTTAATTGCAAGAGTACTTTACTGAGCTATATATATTATCAGGTTTTTTTTTTTTTCCCTTCTCCTTCCTTCATTTTAACTCCTGAAAATATTTTGTGCCTTTGGAAAGATGGATTTGGTGATCTTGGAGGTGACAATTGTTGCTTACCCTTGTCTGCTATCTGCTAATGCTGAAGTGGAAAGAAGAGGATATCTGGAACTGCAGGGAGAAACTTGATTCTAGGTCAAATCTGTGATATCCACCTTTTCAGAGATCATGTGTGTTTGCTAGTGAATTTATGTGGACTTGAATAGGAGCCCAAATGCTCCTTTTCACAGGACTGTCACAGGAGAAAGGAGTCTGAATTAGCATTTTAAAAAATCGATTATAGTAATATATGGGAAAATCTGTGTAGAGTCTGAATTATACACCTCTAAAGCTTTGTGAGTGTGTATGTTGCTTCTTGTTTTGTTTTTGCTTTTGCATTACTCTGTGGGGTAATTAGAAGGAGAAGATAGGAATCAAAAATGTTGCTGCAACTGACATTGATGCACTTGTTTGTCTCTTTCATGTTTGTTCAGTTTCTGAAGAAATTAACAAATGAAGTTTTCATAAATTCCAGTCATTTAAAAACAACAACAAAAAAATCTGTATTAGAGTTATGGGAACTAGTGGGCTGCTGCTTATAATCAAAGCTCTTAAAAAATGTAATCAAAGCTCTTAAAAAATGTAGCTTTTCTTCTATTATTAGAGTTTAGCCTGTATTTGAATTGTAGTATCTAGCTTTAGATATGTTTAGATGAGACATACATAATTTGAGGTGGTCACTGGGCAGTTTACAATTTTTTTTTTTTTTTTTTTTTTTGAGACAGAGGCTTGCTTTGTTACCCAGACCTACCTGTCCTTGAACTCCTGGGCTCAAGTGATCTTTCTGCCTCAGCCTCCTAAGTAACTGCAATTATAGCCGCTTACCACAATACCTGTGAGCCTTTTTAGAATTACCAGGATTGACTAAGCACTTGAGTGAAATCTGCACCCCACAGATAATCCAGAATGGCCTTTACCATTTGAAAAGGGTGGACTCTGATAATGTTTATTTTTCTTGCTCAGGAGAGACTGCTTCTAAAATTCATTGTTTGCTGCTTCTTAGTGTTTTGTAGGAAGAAATAGTTATCAATTATGTGCATCCATCACTGTTTTTCCAAAAGGAGAGATTACTTTTGTCTGTTTTGAGTCTGAGTCTTGCTATTTGCTCAGACTGCCTTAAACTCACCAATCATATCTCAGCCTCCTCAATGAGCTGGGATTACAGGTGTGCACTGTTGCCTGTGGCTTAAAAGTAGAGCTTTTATAAGATAAGGTAGAATCTAAATTTACAACTTTGCTTTTTTTAAAAAAATTACTTGATTTCAGTGTAATCTTTTTAGTATAAATTCCGATTGGTCATGGTGATTTGTAAAATGTTTTGGAAACAGTGTGCTCTGGTAGTAGCACCATATTCTTGATGCTGTAGTGACTGTTCTGGGAAAACCTTTTCTGGTCAACAACATAAGCAAGCTCATCTCCTATTGGTACCTGCTCAGATACATGTTAATTCTTCACATGGTATACCTGGGTTTATTCTTGGTACTTTGAACTTTATGTCCAAGAGCCTCAGAAGCATCCTAAAATGTGACTCCTATTCTGTGTTATCATAACTAGCAGTGCACAAGGTAGTGTGAGCTTGGTTTTCCACATACGCTCTGCCAGGGAACAGTCCAAAAGGAAGGGGAAAAAAGCCACCTAATGTAGACATTCCAGCCCCCAGGTACAAGAGGGCAGCAGACTAAAAAGTCCTGGGGTAATATGCCATGCTGGATAAACAACTTATTAACCTATTGAATTCTGTTGAGCTCCAGGGATCTCCCTTCATCGAAGAGCAGGACATAAAGACTAAATGAAACAGTTATAGAGTAGTGATATGTGGCACAGTAGAACATTGGTATTGGCAGCAAAAGAGTTTCAAGTAACTTTTCCTAATTAACTGGTGGTTTACCATTACTTGTACATTAAAAAGAGAAAGCAACTGGGGGAAATGGAAGAATGACCATAAAAAAAACAAAAATATGAACAAGTGTTTCAGTCCCTCCATTCTGTTGCCAGTTCTCTTTTTGCTTGCTTATACAGTAAATTTTCTGGTAACCAGGAACTGTGAGTCTCACTTAGACTGAAGCACCGTTTAGCCTCTGTTGTGTGACTTTAGCCTCTTGGTGGGAAGAGATCTTCTACTTAAAACTCTCCTAAGGCTTGTCACATGCATTTCTGCTTTGTAGCAAATGGTAACGACCACATTGTTCTACCACAAATCACCCCTTAGTCTTCACAAAGTAAAAAAGGGTAAAGAAACACAGCTGCTAAAGCTGGGTGTGGTGGCACATACCTGTAATCCCAGCACTTGGGAGGCTGAGGCAGGAGGATCTTCAAATTAAAAAGCCAGCCTGAACTACATATTGAGATCTTGCCTCAAAAAACAGCAAAAAGAAATTCAGCTGCTAAATGGGCCTTGAATCATACCAACTAGTAATGCTGCTGATTACCTCATTTCTTTGGTTCTACTTTGAAGTGATTTATGCTACTTTCCACTACACACCACATACTGGTTTTATTGGGGTGGGAGGGTCATACAGCCTACATATAACTGCTGTCATGAGGTACCAGCAGATAACCCCACTGCTATGAATCTGGCTAAAATGCTTGAAGGGTTAATGCAAGTACTGTTTCCTGAAATAGTTGCAGCTTTGCTTCTGTGATCCTTTATTTCTTGACTGGTTGGAATTGGAAATACAGTATCTGTTGTCTTCATGCTTTTAACAGATTTCCCACAAATGAACAGCTGAGCCATAGCTATACTTAGCAAAATTTTAGTGTACCTAGCTTGCCTAAGTGGAAAAGAAAGCAAAGTAAAATGCCTATTCAAGAGTTTCCAATTTTGAGTTGCATAAGTGCTTTGTTGTACTTGTGCTAGGTACCTCGTACACTATAGGAACCAGGTGAAGGCCTTCCTGACCAATTGCTTAAATGATGGTTAGAAACAAGTGTGAACCAGTCTGTGTCTCTAGTATAGTTTTCTCATTGTTAAAATCGTCCTGTTAATTTACTTCACACACACAAATTTTGAAGAATGTGAAGGTCTTAAAGTATACCAAACGAGTTATTCTAATGAGGTAGATAGGGATGCTTGTGTTATGAACAGTAAGTTTACTTTTCCACAGGTTATAG
This sequence comes from Dolichotis patagonum, assembly GCA_004027295.1. Classification (NCBI taxonomy): domain Eukaryota; kingdom Metazoa; phylum Chordata; class Mammalia; order Rodentia; family Caviidae; genus Dolichotis; species Dolichotis patagonum. The sequence goes on from PVJX010002029.1 coordinate 78,134, forward strand.
TTTGCACTCAGCTCTTATTGTGCCGTATATCACTGCAGACTATAGATAATTCCCACACCTCTGCTGCTGCCCTGGGAGTAATCAGGAAGGTGGTCCAATAGTTCCTTGACACCTGGCAGGTAATAGGCATTAAAAGAATTCTAGCAGGACAGGATGGAAGGGGCAGAATTGACTGTCCTGTAGGTGTTCTTTGAAAATGTTGCTATAGATCACATTTTCTGAGAGGAATTTTATTTAATTTGCACTATTCATAATGTTTAAATTTTAGTCCTTTGAAGTCCTATAAATGTGGAGTCCAGCAATTTCTCCCATCTTGCTTTCTGCCTCAGAAATCACACAAGTAAGGAAAATGTGATGGATGTAGAATTTTCCATCTGTATGCAGGGCTAGTTGGGATAGATCCTAGGGTTAGGCCACATGCATTTCACTACTCTTGGTGGCCTGGTGGGTTTCAGATTTGAGTGGATACAAAATACAAGTTTCTGCTATATTGGGTGAGCAGAGACCCATTCTTGGGATCAGGCTCTTGTTCTGAGATTTTTGACCCGGAACAAGGCATTTCCCAGCTTTGCCTTCAGTGTTTGTTCTACAAACTGGAATCAAACCAGATTATTTCCTATTTAGTTTTGAGAATTTTGTGAAACAAGCTTTGAGAATTTTGTGAAACAAGCTAGCCATTCTGTTTCTGGAAATCTGTAGTAAGTTTGGACCTTAACTTTGAGACTGGCACACAAAATTTGGGGCTGGCTTCTACATCACTTTTTCTTCTGTGGCAGCAGTCCCATACTGTAGCTTGGGAACTTGGGAAAGCAAAAGTGTTTTCTCCTTCAGAGCTTGTCTCTGTCTTTACAGTTAGGTCCTGCAGAGTAGGTGTAGCAGAAGCACTCCTCAGTGGCCCATGAACCAGCAAGGAGTTAATGATACCACCCAAGGACCCCAAAATACACCCACTTGTGAACACTTAAAAGAGGAACAGTAAGAGACACTAGGTACTGTTAAACAGGGGTCATTCCTCATGGTTGGTCTCAGTTGTCACAGTAACTGTGCAGTATTGGCATTATTGCCCCTACTTTTCAGATGGGAAAACCTAGGCAAAGAAAAAGCCAGGTATGGTGTGGTACATGTCTATAATCCCAGTACCGACAGGCTGAGGCAAGAGGAGTGCTGTGAGTTAGGAGGCCAGCCTGGGCTACAAAATGAGTTCAAGGCTAACCTGAACTGCATGGTGAAATTCTGTGTCAAAAAGACCAGAGAAAAAACAAAGAAACTAGCCCAAGGTCTTGATAGTAAGGTGCAAACAGTTGTCATAGATTCCAGGATGAACTCAGAGGCGCATATTGTTTCCTGCTTCTTGTTGACTTTGAGGGAAAATGGAAAGTACTGGCAATCCTATGTCCTGAGTCCTGAGTCTCTTAAGGAAGGAGCTCTTGCCGTTCATGCTTTTACATTTCCTCAAGTACAAGGTGGAGGGGTGGAAATATTACCTATTGGTAAGGGTTCTTGGTCTGCAGTCAAGCTCATGATTACAGAATGGTAACCATACTTGTTTTGAAGCAGGCAGGTGGAGACTGTGTTCAGTCTCTGGATGAGGAAAAAACTCCCAACCCGATACAGTCCTGTTCTGCTTGAAGGCTGTGTGTTCTTCAGTCTGCTGCTTTGCCCATCCAGTTTGCAAAATAGGCTGTGCTCTGTGAAGAGTTGGGCATAGGTTAAGATTTGTTCCACTTCAGATAAGTCTTTGGAGATGTTGGAATTGAATTAGTGGTTCCAGAAATTTTTTTGTCTTCACTCAGTGCCCATTTTTTTTATTGTATTTCCCTACTTTTGACTTTTTGTGTGCACATTTTAAACCTTGCAGTTTTGCCATGTTATGTGGTAATCGGGCTTCTTAGTGCCATATAGCTTTAAACCAAGTTTAGTGTTCAGAATTTTAGTTTATTGATATGGTTATCATTTTTTTTTTTTTTTTTTGGTACCAGGGATCGAACTCACGACTGCGCGCTTGCAAGGCAGGCGCTTATGCCGCTGAGCTAAATCCCCAGCCCATAGAATTTTAGTTTATGAACACAATTTTAGTAGCCCTGAGTAATCAGTATGAATAAAGAGCAACATTTTAAGGATATGTATTTTTGATTCAATTTGTGACCTGAGTCACAAATTGAGTAATGTCTTCAGAGTTGCTGATTTAAATTTGGAGAATCTTTCAGTTAGAGGAGAAAACTTCTTTTACCTTTTCTGTATCCCTTGAATGAAAAATGATGGTGGTGGATATAGTTTGAATCAATCTTACGGGAAAAGAGTATTCAATGGGTCTTGCTCCTTCCTTTGGGAGCTTTTATTGGATTTCCTGATGGGCTTTCAAGACTTGATCCAGCACCTGAGCAGCACCAGCATGCCAAGGTAGGCAACAGGTGTGAGCACGACTTTGTTGGCGTGGTCCTGCAACCCAGACACTTGGATCCTCTCCTCTTGCAGCTTCTCTGTGCAACTTCTATACCATGACTTAGGATAGTGGAAGATAGGAATTGCAGGCCTGACTTTTCCCAACTAGGCTTTTGGGAGTGAAGAGGGTAGTAGAATTCCTATTTGAAATAATGATGTATGGAGTTCAGCTCATCTGGCACTGAACTGGATCCATCTCAAATTTAGGAGAAAAGTTTTATGAAAAGCGGAATTAGAACCTTCCAACCCAGAGAGGATGTCATAAAAAAAAATGAGCAGCCAAATAGTTGCACACACCTAAAACTCCAGCTACTTAGGAGGCCAAGGCAGGATCATATGCTTGAGGCCAGCTTAGGTAACTTAGCAAGATCCTGTCTCAAAAAGAGCTGAGGATATAGCTCAGAGGATCACACCTGGGTTCTAGTCCCAGTGTGGAGGAGGGGGAGGGATTTCTGTATTAGCAGAGTGTGAGATTCCTTAGGCTGGTAAACTGGCTCCCATGGGAGAGGAAGCACTAATTTTAGTGTTTGCCCTATTTCTGTAATTTAAGCAAGGCCAGTTGATTACACAGTTAATGCTTAACAATTGGCTTTCTAGCAAATCAGAAAAACCTGCTCCAATATGCTAATGCAGACTTAACTTCGGGTGTTTTGAATTTCCATTATGTGCACAGATCCATACCTTGTGGCAAGAGATGCAGAAGGAGTACTTATTCTAAAGCAGATTGTCTTTTATTTATTTTAAAAATTTTTTTAATTTATTTTTTGGTACCGGGGATCAAACTCACGACCTCGCGGTTACCTGGCAGATGCTTATGCCACTGAGCTAAATCCTCATCCAGGTTGTCTTTTAATTGACAGTTAAGGAATTAGAGAAGCATTGGAAAAATACAATTGGCTCATACAGATTTAGTACCCAAAGAAAAAGAAGCTGAGTACTGAAAAGATGACAAGGGACTATTAGAGCTAGATTTGAAGTTGATGATAACTAATGTGCTGGTAACACTTCCAGCATGTGTACTAGCATGTTTGATACATTATTTACAATTGTATACCAGTTCTTGGAAATAGATCATATTCCCCCACTTATGTCTGAGTAACCTGAGGCTAGAGAGGTTTAAGGGTTTTTTGCCCAAGTTACATGGATGACACAGTATAGTGGGTAACGTGGTTAGGAAGGAGTAAGCAACATTTGGTACGTGGTCATGCTACAGAAAAACCCATAATGTTGTCCATTACACCAGATTACTATTGATTATAAGAAGGCAAGTTCTTCCAGGAAAGAAGATAGATTAGCTATGGTCCAAACAGGGTGTGTTTTAGTTCTAATTTCTAAGTTCTAATTTCACTTTAGGTGTATGGGCTTAGCCATATCACATCTTACCTTTCTCCCTTGGGTTGAGGAACTTGGACTCTGGTCACTCAATTCCTTTTCAGTTCTGATATTTTGTGAATTTTAAGTTACAAATACAAGAATGAATAAGGCCTCTTTAAAGGACTTTTATTAAGGGCTGGGGATATAGCTTAGCGGCACAATGCCTGCTTGGTAAGCACAAGGTGGTCCTGAGTTCAGTTACCAGTACTGGGAAAAAAGATAAAGAACTCTGTAAATGTGTCCTGGATTCAGGATTTGGAAAACAGTGTGGTTGGTGGTGGGCTAAACAGGGAAGCAAAGTACAAGGGGAAGGAGAAGTGAATGGGACTCACAAGTAAATGGCCCAAAATGAAGGCAAAAGAACTTGGTGTTACATGTTCAGCCGTTTCCATTTGTAATTCTTCATTAGCTTCAGGTACAAAGGTATTCAGAACTCATAGAGGTAGTCTTTTGTGTTGGATATTCCTAGAAAGCTCACTTCTGCCATCATGATGACTTTAGCAGTAGGTCAGGGCTGGATTTGGATCATGTTGAGAGTCCTTGGAATTATCACTTCTTTCCTAGAATACATCAGTTCAGCAAATGTTAAATAGAACACCTGCTATGTCCCAGTCACTAAAATAGCAATGAGGGAGATCTTGTCCCTCTACTTACTTGAATTCATGGTCTTTCAGGGGCTTATATAACAAGTTACATATTTTGATAGATATGTGAGAAACAGTTTTGTTGGGTTGTCATGCAAATTTTCTGGCCTCAGCATAACAGGAGGGGCCACAAATGGAGCTTAGTGGCCCAGCGCCTGCCTTGCTAGTGCAAGATCTTAGCACTGCCCCCCCCAATACTGACTTGGTAGTAATAGCACCAGTTAGGCTATTAGATACCTATTAAATTAAAATACTCTGGTTGACAGAAGAGTACACAAAGATCTGATGAGTATTAGCCAGACCCTTCCTACAAAACTAATAACATTTCCTTTTTTTTGTTTTTGACTCACTTGAATGTACTATTTAATTTGTTTTTGAAACAGGGTCTCACTATTAAAGGCTGGCCTTGGGTTTGTGATTGTCCTCCCTCTGCCTTTTAGAGTGCTGGGATCACAGGCATGTGCTACCCCAACAGAGTTTTATAAAGAAATCTGCTTTTGTGAAATTGTGTTCCTGGAAAGGTTAAAAACTCAGAAGTTAATTATAATGGTACTATATATAAAGTCTGGTGTAAAGTATGTTGCTATTTAGAAGATACAGAAGAGTGACTGGCAGTTTTAAGCACAGATTTTCAGAAAGGCTTTGAGGTATATTTTAAAGGAGATAAGTAGTATTTGGAAGAGATTAATAAACTCAAGGATTATAGATAATTTAAAGGGAATATGACTTAAAGCGTGGAAGTCTACAAAATAAACTTTTTTTTTGGTACCAGGGATTGAACTCATGACCTTGCGCCTATGAGGCAGGCAGGCAGGTACCTTACACCACTGAGCTAAATCTCTGGCCATAAAAGAAATGGTTTTATAAAGTTGTTGATAACCATAAGAGAAAAGGAAGCAGATCGGTGAAAAACAAGCCTGGTTGTGTAGGAAGCACTAACCTTTAGAAACCAGACCACCTTAGAAGCATAAAATCATCAAGAATCTACTTTCAATCAAGTGTGGTATGCTCCTGTAGTCCCAGCATTTGGGAGGCTGAGGCAGGAAGATTGTCAGTAGGTCAAGGCCAGCCTGAACTATGAAAGACTGTGTCTTCAAAAAAAAAAGTTTCATACACTGCTATACACAAATAAGCCAAGAACAGAATGGTTGGAATTTGAGTCTGGGTTCAAAATAGAAACAAAATGGAGGTAATAGGACTGGCTTTAGGGAATGACAAGTCATAGTAATGAGTAGGGAAAAATTCTATAAACCACCAAAAAATGAGATCCAGCATAAGAAAAAACTGGCCCACTGCATGTGTTTAACTGGGACAAAAAATTCTTTCTCTGGGTGATCTTTTAAGAGTCATGGAGCAAGGTATGGTAGTCCACAACTATAATCCCAGCACTCAGGATGCTGAGGCAGGAGGATTGCCATGAGTTCAAGATCAACCAATCTCAAAACAAAACAATGGAGTATGGTCTTACCACCTCACATATTCACTGCCTTTGTTTTTGTGACGTTTTACTGGGAGAAAACCTGTAGTTTTACATTGAAGTTACTTTTTGGTTTGGGTTTTGTTGTTTGTTCTCTTTTATTCTGGTACTGGGAATTAAACCCAAGGCCTTTACACTGAGTTGCGTTTCCATTCCTTTTTTATTTTTTAAATTGAGAAAGGACTTGCTGTGTTGCTGGTCGAGCAGCAACTACCAACTTGTCCTCTGCCTTAAGCCACCCAGAGTCCTGGAATTAATGGTATGTACCACCATACCTGGCTTTAGTTTTTTAAACTTTGAACATGCAGAAAACTTTTAAAAATTGTACAATGATTACCCTTATATCCAATATTTACATTCTATGATTTATTATTTTGGCTGTATATCTGTGCCACAATCCATTTGAAAATTTTTGCTATATTTCAAACAAGTAGGCATCAGTATACTTCTAACATTTCATCATGTCTTAAGTTCAGTACTTGTTTGTACAGGGTTTTATTGTTTGTATGCAATCACAAATTACATCCTAGGTGTACCATTAAGTGAAAGTGACAAGGGCAGATGTTCCTGTGACTTAACGTTCCTGTCATAATAAAAAAATCTTTTTTCTGTTTCTTTTTTTTTTTTTTAACTACTGGGGATTGAACTCATGACCTCCCGCTTGCCAGGCAGGTGCTTATGCTGCTAAGCTAAATCCCCAGCAGAAATCTTTCATTTCTTCCTAGAATTTTTTCTGCCTTTTCTCAATCAATATCTGCCCCTCTCCTAAGGAAGCATGCAGGACCCCACTCTTGTGAGTTTTTTTTATCATAGATTTGGTTTTGCCTGTTGCAAAACTTTATAAACCAGAAATGTGGATAAAAAAACCTTATAAATTAAATCTAAGTACTTTGTCATTCCGATTCATACATTATTAATAATTCGTTCTTTTAGTTGCTGAATAGTTTTCTTAAGCATTACTTTATCCATTTGAGTCCTCCCTCCCCATTCTCATATTTGATGGACACTGAGTTGTTTTAAGTTTCCGGCTGTTACGAATCAAACTGATATGAACATTCTTGAACATATCTTTGTGGACACAGTGTTTTTAATTTTTTTGATAAAGAATTCAGAATGGAATTTTTCTTGGGCTAGGTATGTGTTTGATTTTCTGATAAGCTTGCTAAATTATTTCCCAGAGTGGTGCATTTAATGCTTTCATTAAGAATATATGAGTCTCACATCCTTGCTGCCCTCATATGATAGTGTTGGTCTTTTTACTTTTAGCCATTGTGGTGGATTTGTATCTTTGGTTTTATTTTGTATTTCCATGATAACTAATGTTGTTCACTTCCTTTACTTCTTAGTCATGTTTTCCTTTATGAAGTATCTAGTCAAATGTTTGACTCACTTAATATAGAGCTGTATGAGTCTTGCATTTAAATTTTTAAAGCTTATTATTTTTTTTTGTACTGAGACTCAAACTCAGGACTTGGTGCTTTCCAGGCAGGTGTTTGTGCTGCTGATCTATTTCCTCAGCCCCTAAAACTCAATTGTAGGATATTGGGATAGGGGATTTATTGCTGGACACTAGTTCACATGAAAAAGGCCTGAAGGTGTGAATTAAGCAAAATCACTTTCACTGTTTGTTCAGCAAAGTCATGAGTACCAACTATATGCCAAGTACTAGGAATGTAGAGATAATACCTAGTGTTAGCTTCAAGGAGCCCATAGATTGTGAAAGGAGACAGATGAAAGTAAAAATTCTGGTATAATGATTTTAATGTTGTCAGTTGTTGACTTACTAGATTGATTTGTGTATGTGGATCAGAAAAGACAGCCTGGCTGGAGCATACATGGGTGGCTTCAGATGATAATTTAGGCAAAGATTAGGTCTTGCAGGGTTTTACAGTCTGTGCTAAAAACTTTGGGTTTTATTTTGAGTGTTTGGGGAAATCATTCCAGAGTTTTAAGCAGAGAAATGACATGATTTGGTTTCTGTTTGGCTAATAAACACAGAAATGTATGTATGGTTACACAAAGACTTAAGAGGAAACCATTGTGGTTTTCTAGAGGAGAGTTAGTAAAATGCTACCTAGGGAAGGTGAGTAAAGATCCATAAGAGAATAATGTCCTATCAGACCTTGGATGACAAGACATTCACTATGCAAGAAAGTCATAGGGGCGTGTGTATGCATTGGTATGTATGGTAAACCAGAAATAACTTCGAATGACTAGTTAGACAGGTGGACAAACAGCACGAGAAGAAGCAGGTTGCACTGGGAATCAGGGTTACCATATCTAACAAGTCACTTTTGTATAGATATGCCCTCTAGAGTTGTGCAACAAGGTAGCTTGCTAGGGAGTCTGGTGTCAACCTGAGGGTTATGGGTTAGTTTTATAATGCTTTTTATTAGTGTAGAGACTCTGGAAACTGGCCAGTTAGGGATAACTAGGTGAAGCGGTGTTAGTGGGGAAAAACCAGGGAAAGGAAACTAACACTTGATATTAGATAGGCATTGTTGAAGTAGAGGCTTTGGGTTTAAAATGAATACTCAAGAGGACTTGGTTATGAATTGGGAGAAGGGTGACTAGTGAACTCAGGGCCTTCAACACTGAGGTACATTTATCCCCTTCCTCTGCCTTTTGAGACAACCTAAGTTGTCCAGTTGGGGTTGATCTTGTAATCTTGCCTTAACCTCTCATAGTGCTGGGATTATAAGAAAGTGCCACCATAAGTGGTTTAAAAGGTATAAAATTAACAGCATAAAATATTGAAATAATAAAGAAGTATTTAGAGTACATAAAACTCACCTTCATTATACTCTAAAGCATCTAAAAATCATTTTTTTGTTGTTGTTTTGCTGTGAATTGAACCTAGGGCCTTTTATATACTAAATATATGCTCTACCATTGAGCCCAGTCCATTTTTCTGTATCCAAATCTGTTTATGCACATACAATTGAAGTTTAAAATAGTTTTGATACTTTTTTAGTGTCATATGCTTCCTTTTTTTTGTCTTTTTGAGACTGGGACTCGCTATGCAATTCAGGCTGGCCTTGGGATTACTTTGTAGCCCAGGCTGGTCTTGAACTTGCAATGATCCTCCTGCCTCAGTCTCCTGAATGCTGGGATTACAGGAATGCACCCCCATACCCCAGCTTTAAGAGATGGGTCAAGAGGGCTGCACCTAGCAAGGCCCTAGGGTGGGGCTGCCCCAGTCCTTTGGAGCTTGCATCTCACCACACCTGCTCACCTGCTAGTCAAGGAGCTATAGGATTTTTTTTGTTTTTATTTTGGTACTGGGGATCGAACTCATGACTTTGTGTTTACCAAGCAAGCACTTGAACTGCTAAGCTAAATCTTCAGCATGCTTCTTCCATTTTTATAATTTAAGCTTTTTAGATCTTAGCAATATAATATGATTCTTTCATTTTTTTTTCTGTTCAGCAGCCTATTGGTTAAATTTATGGTAATCAGCTTGGTCACCACTTAGTTGACACATTTGGTCTTAGCCAAAAGGCTAAGAAGTGATTCACCTTAATAGACCTATAAGCTGCCTCAGGTTTTTCGCTATTTTTAGCAATGGTGACATGAACAGTCTTTTTCATTGTCTCTGAATTGTGCAAACATTGCATCTGAGAACATACAAGGTAACAGGCGTGGAATTGAGGTTATAGTTTAGCAAAAGCTGTGGTCCTTTCCTATTCTGATTTGTCCTTAAGGTATCTGCAAGAAAGTGATCCAGGTGATTAAAAGTATTCAGTCTTGCCAAGCATGGCAGTGCATGCCTATGATTCCAGTACTTGGGGAGACTGAGGCTGGAGGATTGTTGGAGTTTGAGGCCAGTCTGGGCTACATAATGAATTCAAAGCTAGTCTAATCTACATAATGAGACACTCTCAAAAATAAACAAAAGATCCCAACACTTAGGAGGCTGAGGCAGAAAGATGACAGCAAATTCAAGGCCAGCCTTGGCTACCCGTGAGTTCAAGGCCAGGCAAAACTCCATAGCAAGACCCTGTCTATCAAACCGAACAATTTAAAAAGTGGTAGGTTTTTCAAGGGATGTACTTACACAGAGTTTAGGTGCAATGAAGGGGTAATATGTAAAGCAAGATGGGCATTAAAATCATCCTTTGAGTAACATTCCACTTAGATTATGAGGGACCAGTGTGGGGTGATGGGCTGGGTAGGGGGAGAGAATGACTGATGGGAAGTACAGGGGAAGACAAGTATAGAAGCATCCCAGGGAACACTGCTGAAAAAGAATGCTTAATGAGGCCCAGTGGGAGATCTGATCATACCTGTGTACTCTTGGTGCAGGTAGTCTTCAACCAAGTGGTCAGCAGGGGTGGGGGGAGCTGAGAAGCATGCGCTTAGGATGCATAAGGTCCTAAGTTTAGTGTTATGGTATCTGTAGTGGAAAGGTTTACATTGGAGCCAATGTGGTGTTGTAAACAGGAAGATAATGTTGCCAGCAGAGAGATGGGTGAATTTGAGATGCTTAGTCCTGCTTGATTTAAGAAGCAAAAAACCTGTCAGTTTGGAGTTGACTGGGCTGAGAGTTGGAACTTGATACTTTTTGGATTTTTTAAAAATTTAGTTTCATATTTATTTGTTTTTTTGAGATAGGGTCTCATGTAGTTCAGGCTGGACTTAAATTCACTGTGTAACATAGGTTGGCCTTGAACTTGTGGCAATCCTTCTGCCTCAGCCTCCCAAGAGCTGAGATTATAGATGTGCTCCTGGCTGGCCTTTCGGATTTCATGTAGACGTTTATTGTCTAGGTGCTTTAGATAGAACAATGAACAGAATAAATACTCCTTCCTTCACAGACCTCACATTTTGAGTTGGCAAGACAAATTGTATAAATAATAAATATATGTAACTCTAAAAAAGAGGGTCAAGGTTGTAACTTAATGCAATGGCTTTAGTTTCGTTTGTTTGTTTCTATTGATCAGTCTTATTGGTAAATGCTAAAGCAAAGGTTGGCCATGGTGATGCACACTTGTAATTCCAGGACTCTGAAGACCCTGTCTCAAAAAAAACCAAACCAAAGTTAAAGTAGAAAAGGATTATGTGATACAACTATAGGGTTAAAATTTAAAGTGGCTACAAAAAGCAAGCATATTCCTTCATAACAGGATATTTTGAATAAAGACTTGGAGGGAGAAAGGCAGTAGCAAGCGATGTGGATAATATGGGGAAAGAACATACCAGGTACCACACAGAGTTTAGGAATATTAATGAGGTTGATTTATTTGAGCAATGACAAATAGGGTAAGCAGGAAGGAAGTATCAGGTTGGAGATTTAGACCTTTCAGGACTTTATAGACTGTGTTACAGTTTAAATTGTTTCTAAGAGCAGTAGAAAATATTGGAGGGTCCAGGCAGAGTTGTGATTGGACCTGACTTCTGCACTAACAGGATTGCCTTAGTTGCTATGGTGAGAGTAACGTTGGAGTAGAGATGGTGGAGTGGGATTGCAGATGACAGGATAGAGGAGGCCAGTTGAGGCTAATGCTTTAAGTTAGGTCAAAACTGATAGTGCTGGGGCTGGGGATTTAGCTCAGTGGCATAAGCGCCTGCCTGGTAAGTGCGAGGTCCTGAGTTCAATCCCCAGTACCGCAAAAAAAAAAAAAAAAAAAAAAAACTGATAATGCTTTGAACTGAATAGTGACAGTGGAAATGGTGAGGAGTTGGACGTAAGAGGCTAATTGGAGGTCAGGAGAATCAGTCCTCAGATCACAACCTAAGATGTAGGTCCTCAGGATTATTGTGAAACCAGTGGAGGAAGAGATTTTTGGGAGTGAGCAGTGTCTGGATCATGGTTGCATTGGAGACAGTGTTGGGATTGGAATTTGGCTTAACATCCGACCTGGGACTGTTGAAATAGGAGTGAGCTTTATTGGTCTGTGCAGAGATCAAGGTTGGAATCTTGAGTCTGGATAGCACTATGGGATAAGGAACAATTTTGGAGTGGGGATTAGTTTATATCATTCTTTTGGGCTAAGGTTGGTATTAACCACCATCTTCTATGCCATTGAGCTCCCTTAGAGGTTTGAGGGGTAATGAGGCTAGGTCCTCAGTTTTCTTGGGTGTCTTGGGATTTAGGCTCAGAGTCAGGGAAAGGTAGAGAAGGGTCCCTGGTGCTTGACATACCTTTTTTCTCCTCCAGATGGCCCACTGCAAGACCTTGGTTCAGCTGTCCATTTCCTGTGACCACCTCATTGACAAAGACATCAGCTCCAAGTCTGACCCACTCTGTGTCCTTTTACGGGAAGTAGGAGGGGGTAGCTGGGTTGAGGTGAGGTGGACTTGGAAATTATGGAGGGGAGGCTAGGATTATATTCTGGGATAGTGGGTGACTGTGATGCTTATTGGCCTCTTCCCACAGGTTGGCCGGACCGAGCAAGTACGGAACTGCTCAAGTCCTGAGTTCTCCAAGACTTTGCAGCTTGAATACCACTTTGAGACAGTCCAGAAGTTACGGTTTGGAATCTATGACATAGACAACAAAACACCAGAGCTGGGAGATGATGACTTTCTAGGGGGAGCTGAATGTTCTCTAGGACAGGTATGTAGAGCCAGGGATTATTAGAATCTTTCAGACACAAGTTCTCTAAGTGTCCTTTCAGATAACGCAGCACGCCTAGACTGGAGGTGGGGAGGTAAACAGGATCTAACCCTGCTTGCGACGATAAAACCTTCTCTACCTTGCATTGCCCCAGATTGTGTCCAGTCAGATACTGACTCTACCCTTAATGCTGAAGCCTGGAAAACCTGCTGGGCGGGGGACCATCACGGTAAGGGAAAAAGCAAGAGTTCAAGAAGGGTCTTCCATTGATGGAGAATTCACAATGTGATGCGTTCTTCCTTGCATAGGTCTCAGCTCTGGAGTTGAAGGAAAGTCGTATAGTAACCATGGAAGTGGAGGCCAGAAACCTAGATAAGAAGGTATGTCTGGAGGCAGGCTGTGGGGATCCAAGAATTGAGACTGGGGGATGGTTTGTGGTATATGGGGAATAGGGGTGGAAAGGGGTGGGTGGGGAGAGGGCTGACATACTGGTTGTTTCTGAGTCTTGTAATGGGTATCTGTGGGACTTTGCAGGACTTTCTGGGAAAATCAGATCCATTCCTGGAGTTCTTTCGCCAGGGTGATGGAAAATGGCATCTGGTGTACAGATCTGAGGTGTGACACCCCTGGGATTGGGTGGGGTGGGGTAGCAGAGAATCTCTTGAGTTTGTGACTAGCAAGGTTTGGAACACATAAAAGAGATTGCAAGTGGCTATGGAGGTATGACAGTACCTCATGGACCAGGTCAGGGTTCTATGAGAGGTCTTGCTCTCCACCTCCAGGTAATCAAGAACAACCTGAACCCCACATGGAAGCGCTTCTCAGTGCCCCTTCAGCACTTGTGTGGTGGGGATTACAACACACCAATTCAGGTAAGGAGCTTGCCTCTTAAGTGAGCTGAGCGGGGAAGAGGAGAGGATGGGGAGGCACTGTTCACTTGGTTACCCACCTCCTTTATATACACATACACACTTTCTTCTCAGGTACGCTGCTCAGACTATGATAATGATGGATCACATGATCTTATTGGTATCTTCTACACCAGCTTGACCCAGTTGCAAGCAGTCCCGGTGAGCTTTGGTCCTATTTTGGGGTGTTAAGTTGGGCCTGGATGGCTATATCCCAGGGGAAGAGGATAAAAGGACAGCTTGAGTTCTTGGCTCATGCTGTGGAAGTTACCTACCCAAATTTTTCTTCACCAGGCCGAGTTTGAATGCATCCACCCAGAGAAGCACCAGAAAAAGAAAAGCTACAAGAACTCTGGGACTGTTTGTGTCAAGGTTTGCCAGGTGAGACAGTAGCTCATGTTACCCAGGCTCTGATTCCTGAGTTCCAGTAATGGCAGCCCTCTTTCACCCCAGGCATGACCCTGGTTTCATCTGCAGGTAGAAACAGAATACTCTTTCCTGGACTATGTGATGGGAGGCTGCCAAATTAACTTCACTGTAAGTAGTCTTAACAAGGGCAAGAGAACAGGTGTGAGGCTCAAGGAGGCCTTCAGCTCTTTTCCTGGCCTCCTCCCAGGTGGGCGTGGACTTCACTGGCTCCAATGGAGATCCCTCCTCACCTGATTCACTGCATTATCTGAGTCCTACAGGAGTCAATGAGTATCTGACAGCCCTGTGGAGTGTGGGCAGTGTGATTCAAGACTATGACTCGTAAGTAACGTGTTTCTTTTGGCTGTCCCCATTCCCTTCTATTACTATTATGAGCCTCTGGGCTCATAATCCCCTTACCAACTCTTCCTCAACTCAGTATCCTCCCACAGGGACAAGCTATTCCCAGCATTTGGATTTGGGGCTCAGGTGCCCCCTGACTGGCAGGTGAGCCCTCTTTCTCCATTCTCCTAGTTTTCAGTTTCAGTGTCTTAATTTTGGAGGATATGGTGAACTTACTTGGTGCCTGGTAGCTTTAAGAGGAGGTACAGTATGCATCCCTAAAGAGATATATACAGCAGGCTTCAAACTGAACATCTATCTCCAGGAACCTTATTACCTACCATAATGCCCTGTTTCTTGCTTTTCCTTCCTGTCCTCTTGAACCCCAAAGTCTTGTTCATGATAAGCAATTGCTGTACCACTGACCAATACCCCCAACCCACATTTGTGCCTTTTTCTTGCACAAAGATGAGGGGAAAGAACCTCATTTTCATTCTTTTTTTTTTTTTTTCCCACATTTCAAAAGTAATATTTAATTATGTATGTGACCCTGGGAGAAAGTGATACTGTCACTTTTTTTTTTTCAATAGTTTTTTTCATTTTTAATATTCACTTCCTAAAGCACTGCCCAAGGAGCTATGTAGATGAGTGCCTTTCCAAGTGGTTATACCCACCCTGAAAGGGCATATGAATGTTTATTGCAACAAACTGATTTTCAGATCTGATGAAGGAAAATATTTCATTATGGTTTCATTTTGTAAATCTTAGTATATGAGAAGTAAATGTTTTTTTACAGACCTAAAATTAGGGCTAGGTTTTCAAAGCAATCCTTCTTCACTTTATTAAGCACCAAATACATCAGAGGTTTTCTAATATAAATGAATACATCAAGTGCATTTATTTATTTATTTATTTATTTATTTATTTTTATACCGGGGATTGAACTCACGACCTAGCGCTTGTCAGGCATTTGCTTATGCCGCTAAGCTAAATCCCCGGCCCCTATAATATTCTTTTAAGAGAGTTTATCATAAATCAGTTTCATAGGCCTTGAGGAAGTAAAAGGATTATGTACAGCCTCAGAGGAAACAGACAGGAAGCAGAGAAGGGTCCAGGTGAGTCTAGAGCCTAGGTGAGTGCATTCTCAGGGGAGGGGACCCTGTAAGGGAAACTAGATAGTCTACAACAACATAAAACATACTTCAGTGGAGCTACTTTTGTGACTCTGACCAAGATCAAAGAAGGCCTTGTGTTCCTGGGGGCAGGGGCAAGCCCATAGGAATCCCTCATCCAGGAGGGATCTTCTTTGGGGAACCTATGGGCAGCCACATGCCAGGAAAAGGACCCATCATGCCTGGAGGGATGCCAGGCCCATAGATGGGGGAGGACCTCTACAGCCAGGTCAGTTCTGGGTCCAGGCCCCTGTAATGCTAGCTGTGGCAGCAGCTGCAACAGTGCCTCTTCCTTGTGGGGTCATCACCTGTTGGGATGGCCCACCAAACTCAAGGACTGACCCAGCAAGTCCTATTGGAGCCTGTAGCATGGGACCACCAGCTGTGATTCTTCTACCTGCAGCTCTACCAATTCCTGGGACCCTGATAGCTCCAGCATGCAGTACCTTTGGGAGGAGGTCCTTCTGCTGTCATGGAAACCAGGTTTTTCCCTTGCAGCAGCACCACACCAAGGACACGTGTCTCTTCCCTTTCTGTTTGTGTAGAGTTCTTTGGCTTGATCTTTGGCTTGATTAGAGACAGTCAAATTCATTTGCTTGTCAAAAGCCTTGTGAAGGTACTAATGAAGATCTGGCCGTCTTGCAGGATGTACTTTGTCCTGTGGTCATTATTCTGCAGCATCTTGGTGCTCTTGCCCACTGTCATGGAGGTGGTTCTGATGGTTTGGATTCACATTGGATTTGCCTCCTTAGAGGCCTAGCCACAGCTAGCATCCTGTTTCCTGTGGCTGCTACCAGAAATTCAGCCATGAGTAAAATTCTCATTTCATTCTTGCCCTTAGGTCTCGCATGAATTTGCCTTGAACTTCAATCCTAATAATCCCTATTGTGCAGGTAAGTTCCCCATCCTTCAGTGTGAAGCAGATTGATTTGTCCATACTTGAGGGTGAGCCTGTACAGGGAAATAAGAGGGGTGAGGAGGAGATACCTGCCTCTGTTGTCTAGAAGAATTTTTTTGTTTTTTGTTTTTTTTGTTTTTTGGGACTGGGGATCAAACTTATGACCACCTGCTTGCAAGGTAGGCGCTTATACTGCTGAGCTAAATCCCCAGCCCTTAGAAGAGTGCATTCTAAAGCTGTGCTGCTGCTGCTGCTGCTGCTTCCTCTTCCTCTTCTTTTTTCATAAACATTTGGAGTAGATGATGGTTACATTTATGATAGGGAGTAGGTACATAACTAAATATATTTTGATTTTTATTCCCCTCCCTATCTAGACCTCCTTTTCATTATAATTTTTGTAGTTTACTATATATAAAGATTACATTCATTGAGGGTAATTGTTACATGTATATATGACATATTTTAAATCTTTTTACATCCCTAATCCCTTTTTTCCTTCCCCAAACCTCAGGCTCTTGGTCCCCTTCACAATTGCAAAGGATCTTCCTGATTCATCAGTCTTTTATTTTGCTTTTTATTTGTACTTGGGATTACATAAATGAGGGGAACCATACAGTATTGAAGCTTGTGTGACTTGATTTACCTCACTTAACATGTTTTCAAGGTGTCCACTGTCCTACAGATGTCTCGATTATTATCCTTTATAGCAG
The DNA here is from genome assembly GCA_004027295.1 of Dolichotis patagonum. Taxonomy (NCBI): domain Eukaryota; kingdom Metazoa; phylum Chordata; class Mammalia; order Rodentia; family Caviidae; genus Dolichotis; species Dolichotis patagonum. Next base: position 95,068 of record PVJX010002029.1, read on the forward strand.
AATAACATTCCATTATATGTGTAAAGAACAGTATTTCATTATATGTGTTTTGTTGTTCGTTTTATTTTGAGACAGGTTCAGTGTAGTTCAGACTGGCCTTGAACTCACAATAATCTTAGTAGCCTCTTGAATGTTAGGATTATAGGCATGCACCACCATACCTGGCTTCCATTATATGTAGATATGACATTTGAAAAATTCCATGCTGATTTCCATAATGGCTGTACTAGAGTTACATTTCTACCAACAGGGTAGAAAGATTCCGTCTTTACTGTAGCCATGCCAGTGTTTGTTATTATTTGATTTCTTAATGATTGCTATTCTTTCTGGTGTAGAATGAAATCATAGTATTGTTTTAATTTATGTATTTCTTTAATTACCAAAGAAGTTGAGCATTTTTTCATGTACTTTATGGGCCATTTGTACTTATTTTTCTAAGAAGTGTCTATTTTATTTGCGCATATTTTAACTGAGTCTTTTATTTTGGGGGGGTCTAATTTTTTTTTTTGTTCATTATGCATTCTAGATATTAGTCTAGCTATTTGCCAGCTATTTGAGGAATAGCTGGAAAAAATTTTGTTCTCATTCTGTAGGTTGTTTCTTCATCTTGCTGGTTGTTTCCTTTACTGTCCAGAAGCTTTTTAATTTAATAGAATCCCATTTTTTTGACTCTTGCTGTTCTTTCTTGTACAGTTCTGTTTAAAAAGTCCTTGCCTATCTCAATCACTTCAAGAGTTTTACTTGTCTTCCAGTAAGTTAAGTAAGTTTCTGTTTTAATATTTGGCTATTTGATTCACTTTGATTTTAGTTTAGTGCATAAAAGTTATGAGTCCAGCTTCAATCTTCTGCATTTGTAAAGCCAGTTTTCCCAGCACTGTTGGTTAGCTAAAGAGGTTATCTTCTCTGCAGTGTATGTTTTTGGCCCTTTTTGTCAAAGATCAGTTAGCTGAATGTGTCTGGGATTGTTTCTGAGTCCTCTGTTCTGTTCCATTGATCCATATGACTTTTTATTACTATATCCTTGTAGTATAACTTGAAATCAGGTATTGTGATGCCTTCCACTTTGCTTTTGTTGCTTAAGATTGCTTTTACTAGTTTGAGTCTATTCTGGTTTCAGAATAGACTCAGAATTTTAGGGTTGCTTTCTCCAGTTCTGTGAGGAATGCTTTAAGTATTTTGATTGGGATTACATTAAAATACAAATATATAAATAATACTGTCAAAATTATATATATGTGAAGAATGGCCAGTTTCACAGTATTAGTTCCATTTGTGTGTGTGTGTGTGTTTGCTTTTTTGTTGTTTGTTTTTTGAGACAAGGTCTCACTGTATAGTTTAGACTGGTCTTGAGCTCCCAATGATCCTGCTGCCTTAGTCTCCCAAGTGCTAGGATTACAGGTGTGCCACTCCTGCTCTTTCCTTCTTTTCTTTGCTTTTCTTTCTTTTTTAAATTTTTTATATGTAATTTTTGTTTTTAGTTTTTATTTTAAGGGGGGTAAAATTAAACACAACAAAATAGAACAGAACAGGACATAAGAAAACATAAATTTCAAAGCTAGACAACCAGAGATCTTCACTATCAGTCATATTGTCTCTTGTTTTCTTCCAAATGGCTGTCCATATCTTTGCATATGGGGAGCTCATACTAAATAACATAGTCAATCTTTTCACAAGATGTGTAGTTCACTGGCTCCCATCTGCTAAGGGGGGGTGGGACACAGGACAGGGGACAGGACGACATGAGATATCTGATTCTCAGCCCCCGCACCTGCAGGATCACAGCCACCCTCCAGAGAGGGATTTCCTTGTCCTCCCAGCACCCTGAGTCAACCGCATGATGCAGGCGCCAGAGTGTCTCTCTTTCGGGCCACTGAAAGTCTGCCACACTCTCAGCTGCCCCCCGGAGAGGGAAGGAGCTCCTTGTTCTCACAACCACACTGTGCAGGTCCCAACGCACCAGGGTGTCTCTCCTTCAGGCTGCCGAAAGTCTGCCACACTCTCAGCCGCCCCCCAGAGAGGGGAGGAGTTCCTTGTTCTCCCGGCTCTCCGAGTCAACTGCATGGTGCAGGTCCCGAGGCGCCAGGATCTCTCTCCTGCAGGCCCCCTAAAGTCCACCATACTCACCTGCTATTTCTTTCTGATGAATTGACCATTCCATTTCCAAAATTCTGAAATGGCCAACAGACCACAGAAAGAATTCCCTTTAGGCTCCTGTTTGAAACCAGCAGCTACAGCAATCTCCTGGCCTTGCTTCAGGGCCACAATATTTTTTTTCTAATTCCTTTTTTGATGATTTCATTATTGGTGTACAGAAACACTTGATATTTGTGTGTTGATTTTGGGTCCTGCTACATTGCTAAATTTAGTTATTCTAGGAGACTTTTGATGGGATTTTGTGGGTCTTTGTAGAGCATCATGCCATCTAAAAGTAATGATAAATTGGCTTATTACATAGCCCCTTTTCTTTTCTTTTTGAGACAGTCTTGCTATGTAATTCACACTGGCCTTGAATTCAGCAATACTCCTGCTTCAGCCTCCCAGATGCTGGGGTTACAGGTATACGTCCCCACACCCATCTCCTTTTACAGTGGACCCTTGATTTATGAATTCAGTTTGTTTATGAGGGCTGTTATAACTCAAGTTGGTTGTAAGTCAAGACTTTTTCCCATAAGAAATAATGAAAATACCCATAATGTATGTCAAACTCCCAAAGCACCGTAACTAATCTTTTCGTAATAAAAAAGGGTCGTAACATAATTTACCAGAAATACCAATAATTTTCCTAGTGTATTCACCAAAAAGTTATAAAATGTGCCTAGTTTACCAGAAACAAGAATTTCATCCCATATTCACCATTCAGGTTGATACCTTTGGCTTGCAGGAAAGGAGGGTAAGGTGGAAAGTGGGAAGTGGAAGTGTTTAGGAGAGTCCCCTTGAATAAAACATGAGGAATCTAGTTTTCTGGCATCCTTCCTCCTTGAGAGAGTTTGTAGCCCACTAGCAACTGCTTCTGGCTCACTAGGTCTTAAATTTTTCAGAACTAAAAACTGGCCTAAGGTTGTTGGTTTCTGTCTTTAACACTGTTCTGTAGTGTGACATAACATTTGTCACTAAACAAGTGAATGCAAAGTGAATGGTTTTTTTCTGTGTCCAAACAAATTTTATTATAACACTGTCCATTTTTTCAGGATTTCCTTTATTTCAGAAAAAGAATTTTGCTGATTGTTGATCTTCAGAAGGCTCCTCAGCTGCTATTCTCGGTTCTTCAGCCAGAAGTTGCTGAAGTTCCTCTGTTGATAGTTCCTCTGAGTGTTCCTTCACCAGTTCCTCAGCGTCACCAAGCTATGGAGTCTGCTATAGTGACAGTGTCATCAACCACAAATTCAATCAAAGGCTCAGGCTCTTCTACATATCTTTCAAAGTCTCTCTTCGGTATAATTTTAGGCCACGCTTTATGCCATTCAAATCTCAGTGTCCTTACAGAGACATTGGCCCAAGATTTTTCAGTTAATCCCCTACAGGAAAGGATGTTGTAATGTTGCTTCCAGAACTTTAATCTGGGACTATTCTGAAAGCACTTCAGGAAAAGTTTCTTAGTGTATAGCTTTTTTTTTTTTCTTCCTGTCTTTTTGAGAAAGGGTTTCACTGTGCAGTTCAGGCTGTAGTCCATGCTGGCCTCAAACTTAGAGTGATCCTCCTGCCACAGGTTCCTAAGTGCTGGGCATGTGCCACCAGCTGGCCTGACATATTGCTGCTTAAAGTTAGCTATAACATGCTAGTCCATCGACTACCCACTTTGTAGCCCAGGCTGGTCTTGAACTCATAGCAATCCTCCTGCCTCAGCCTCCCAAGTACTAGGATCACCACCACACCTGGCACCAGTATCTTATTAAAGATCTTTGCATCTATGTTCATTAAGGAGATTGTAATTTTATTTTGGGGGTCTTTGTCTCTTTTTGATGCTAGCTTCCTAAAATGAGTTTGGATACTCTTTCCTTTTCAGTTTCATTGAAGAGTTTGAGGAGTATTGGCATTATAATATCTTTAAAGATTTTATAAAATTTAGCAGTGAATCCAGTAGGTCCTGGGCTTTTCTTATTTGGTAGGTTGTTTTTATTATTAATGTCTCAATTTTATTGTTATTTGATTATTCAGCATTTTTATGTGGTCTTTAGTGTTGGTAATTTTTTTTTTTTATTGGTACTGGGGATTGAACTCAGGACTGTGCCTTGCAAGGAAGGCACTTATGCTGCTGAGCTAAATCCTCAGCCTAGTTTTGGTAATTTGTAAGTCTTAAGAATCGGTAAAAAAAAAAATCTATTTCTTCAAAATTTTTCAATTTGTTGGAACATGATTTCTTATAATAGCTACTATCTTCTGGATTTTGATGGTGCCTGTTGTGATTGTGCCTTTTTTTTAGACAGGGTTTGCTATGTAGTGTAGTCTGCCCTCAAATTCATAGTAATTCTCCTGATTCAGAGTTCCAAATGCTGGGATTATAGGCATGCACCATTAGGCTTGGCCAAGTTTTTAATTTTAATTGCATTAAGTGAATCTTTTCTCTCTTTTGGTGAGTTTGGCTAATGGTTTGTCAGTCTGTTTTATTATTTCAAAGAACCAGCTCTTTGATTCATTCTTTCTATTTTTTTTAGTGTCATTTTCATTAATTTTTGCTGATCTTTATGATTTCCCTTCTTAAACTTGGTTTGTTTTTGATTTTTGCATAACTTGAGGTTCATTATTTTGTTTTTGTAATGTATTGATTGAAATAGACCTCCCTTGTAGGTCTACTTTCATTATGTCCTGTTGGTTCTAGTATGTTATACTGGCATTGTTTTGATTCCAGAAACTAATTTCTTCTGTTTTCCATTAGGTGTTCAGGTGTGTTAAGTTTGTTAAGTTGCCAGGTATTTATAAAATTTTCTGTGGTCTATGGTTTAATTTATTTCTATTTTCTTTTTTTCTTTCTTCCTTTTTTTTTGGTTCTTGGGGATCAAACTCAAAACCTCATGCTTGCCAACCCCATTTGATTTCTATTTTCAGTATACTATATATGGCCTGATAGTAAACATGGAATGATTTTGGTTGGTTTTTGTTTGTTTGTTTGGGGTTTTTTTTGTTTGTTTTTTGTTTTTTGGTACTGGGGATTGAACTTGTGACCTCATGCTTGCCAAGCAGGTGCTTATGCCACTGAGCTAAATCCCCAACCCCTTGGTTTGTTTTTTTGTACTGGGACTTAAACTCAGGACCTTGTGCTTGCCAGGCAGGTGCTGTGCCACTGAACTATATCCCTGGCTCTATAATTTTGATTGTTTTATATTTATTTAAGCATGCTTTGTGGAATAGTATTGTTGGGTCACAATTATAATGTAAGAACACTTATATAAAATAGAGAGCAATTAGAAGCCTCTGATCAAGTTTCTGCTGCTTTTGCTGAATTCAGCTGACCTTGACAGTGTCTGAAGCCCAGCTGCAGACCTCTGATAAACACTGAGTCAGAATAATTGTCTATGCCTTAAGGCACCTGGGCTAGTAAGGACACCTCATGCTTGCCAGGCAGGCACTTATGCCACTGCCTTCTTATCTCCTTGGTGGGAAGAGTCTTCCTTTCTGTTTGATTGTGAATTTTTCTGGCAATAGTATTTGGTTTATTTTGGAGCAAGTTTGGTGCTGAGAAAAATGTGTATCCTCTAGACATCTTAGTCCATTGTTCTGAAGATGCGGTTCAACACTTATTGTTGACTTTTGTTTTGTTTGGTTGATATGTCTCTGTGAAGTGGGATATTCAAGGCATCCATCATAATTTTCCTGGTATTTATCTTTTATGTTCTGCAGTATTTGTTTTATAAAGACAGGTGCTCCAGTATCAGGCATATACATATTTACAGCTGTAATCTTTTCCTATTGATTTATTTCCTTAACTAGAGTGTAGTAACCTTTTTTGCCTATTCTGATCAGTTTTAGCTTGAAGGTTACTTTATATGAGAGTAAAATTACTCCCCTTGCAATTTATAAATTTTATACTACTTTTTTATTTTGGTACCAGGAATTGAACTCAGAACTTTGTACTTGCCAGGCAGGAGGAGCTTGTGCTGCTGAGCTTTATACCCAGCCCTATTTTTTATTTCTGAGATTTCTAGTATGTTTTTGTCCAGTCTGTATGTTTGGTAAATTTGTCATTCATGTTTTAAAACTGTTTTGGTCAGCTCTTGCAATTTTTTGTTTCTCCCATATTGCTAAATCAAAGAAAATAATCTGGTGGGAATCCTTACCTGAACTTCTACTCTGCAGGCAGCCACACTAATTTTCTCTTTGGTCTTGTACTCAAAACCTAAACTGAAACAAAACAAAAAAATCCCCTAAACTAATCCAGCCTCAAGAATTCTCTCCTCCAGCCAGCACATAGAATAGGACACTATCCCTGAACTTCTTAGGGACTTTTCCCCCTCAGCATGATGGCAAAGTCAATATGTGTGTTCATGTGGTACCTGGATCATGTGACCCCCCTCAGGAGTCCACAGACCAATTCCCTTGTTTGTTTGTCCTCTCTGCCCAGCGGGGGAGATATTGAGAAAAAAGGGCTGGTATTTAGAGTCTGACCTAGGCCTCTGTAGTTTGTTCATTCCCTGAGGCTGTCTGGGATGGTTTCAGGATGGCTGCTTCCTGGAGGGGTAGGTGCTGTAACTGCAGCCATGGCAGTACTGCTTCCCATTTTCAAGGATCTGGATGTTTGGATAGATCTACATGTACCATCTTCTGATTAATATTCTGTTTCAGGGTGTAAGTCCCCTCCCCCACTACAGAGTATGCGTGGCTTCAGTGAATCCTCTCTCAGCAACTCGGATGTGGTTCCTCTCTTGTCAGCCATGTTGGATCTCTACCTCTGGAGTCAGCTCTTCATCTTGCTACTTTATGCTAACCATATGACTTGGGGCAACTTGCTTCCCTCTCTGTGCTTTGGTTTTACACTTAAGCTAAATATCACAGAATATTGAATATTCAAAGGGAAGATTCAGGTAAAGCAGTAAATTTGAAGTAGTAATTCTGTATAAGTACTTACTCCAAAACTAGCTGTTTTATTTTTATTTTTTTTATTTTTTGGTACTGAGACTCAAACTCAGGAGCCTGTGCTTCTCAAGCAGGTGCTTATGCCACTAAGCTATACGCCTGGTCCTAGTAGCTGTTTTTTCTTAGTTTCTTTTTGCTAGAAACAACACCGAATGATCACAATTTAAAAGGAAGAGAGGTTTATTTTGACTCACTCTCAGTTCATAGTCAGCTGGCCCAAGGCAGAAACAGCCTGGGTAGAAGACAGGAATTCATTCTGTAGCAGCTGAAAAGCTGAGGACAACAGTATACCCTCATACCCTTTAGTCACGCCCCAGTAACCCACCTCCAACCAGGCCCCACCTCCTAAATGCACACTCAGCTACTGAACTCATCAATAGATGAATCCACTGATGAGTGTAATATCCATGATTCAATCATTTTGCACACAGAATTTAGGAGGACTTTTTTTGTTGTTTTGTTTTTTGAGACAGGGTCTTGGCTAGGTAGTTCACGCTCCTTGTGAACTATGTAGCCCAGGCTGGCCTTAAACTCATGGTGATCCTCATGATTCAGCCTCCCAAGTACTGAGGGAGTATAAAAATGTACCACCATGCCCAGCTCTAAGAGTCCATGTTTCATAACTTTTTTTTCTTTGTACTGGGAATTGAACTTAAAAACCTCACACTTGCCAGGCAGGTACTGTGCCACTGAGCTATATCCCTGGCTTGTTTCATAGTATTAGCATTTGTTTTTCCATAATATTAACAGGCTAGATAATAGTTCTTAGTGTGGGTTTATCTGAAGTATCCTCAGATAACACATTTTTTTGGCAGGAATACTACCATGTAATGCTATATGTTCTCAGTGCATCATAGCAGGAGGTGGACATAATGGTTTGCCCTGTTACTAGTCATATTAACTTTGATCTTTTGGTTAAGAGAGGGTCTGTCATATTTCTTTACTATATAAATACTGTTCTTCCTCTTGTAGTAAGTACTTTCTGAGAATAAACTTTGAATCTCTATAGATATCTAGTTATAGCTGTGTGTGGTAATTAATGCATGTACTCAGGAGACTGAGGCAGGAGGATTGCCACAAGTTCAATGCTTGGGCTACACAAGGGAGTTCAAGGCCAGCCTGAACTAACAAAATGAGATTCTGTCTCAAACACACAACCACATGGGACTATAGGTTTAGCTCTGTGGCACAAGCGCTTGCCTGGCAAGGGCAAAATCATGGGTTCGATCCCTGGCACCAAAAAAAACCCCACAAAAAACTAAGCCAGATGTGTTAACACATGCTTATAATCCCAGCATTCAGGAGGCTGAGCCAGGAAAACTGCAGAGTTCAAGGCCAGCCTGAACTACATAGTAAGACCCTGCTCAAACCAAGAAACCCCTAATATTTATTAATCATCAATTTTTATATCCATTGATGACCCTTGCCTGAATCAGGTAATAGTGATGATTGAAACTGGGGGTTGAACCCAGGGCCTTTGCAGTGAGATGCATTCCCAGTCCCATTTTTAAAGATTTTTTTTTAATTTTTTGAGATAAGGTCTTGCTGAGTTCCCAGGTTGGGCTTGAATTTTTGATCTGTCTTACTCTCCCAGAGTGCTAGGATTATGGCCATGTACTGCCATATCCAGCCTGAATCCGTTATTTCTATCATCAAATGATTTTATAATTCTTTTTTACATTTATTAATTGCTTTCCCTTCAGTGATTTAATATCCACACAGATTCTTATTAAGTAGCTTATTATCTAGTATAATGCTCAAAAGGCACAGAATTTGTCCAGGGAATCTCCCTAATCTGGGTTTTTAAGATTTTTATTAGTATATGTTTGCAGTATATAATGATAACATTCATTGTGGGGAGTACCTAACACAGCTTAATTCTCTTTAGTTCTCTCTCCCCTTCCCCACTCCATCTCTTCTTCATCTTCTTCCATTTGCAAAAAATCTAGCTATTTCCTGTTACCTTTTATTTTCTTTATATTAAGTCTGGGTTTTATTCCATGCTGTTATTTAGTGCAAGTCTCCTCTCTTTGAGTCTTAGTTTCTGTATGTAGGATAGAGTTAGGTACCCTGGGTCGCAGGGGTGACGGAGTGAACTGCATCCCAAGATTCTTGATTTCAGGACTAGCCTCGTCTTAGAAAGCCTGAAATTTCACAGTGGCTTTGTTTTGGCCCTCTTTCTCTGTAGGTATCCAGGGCATTGTAGATGCCTACCGCCAAGCCTTACCTCAAGTTCGCCTCTATGGCCCCACCAACTTTGCACCCATCATCAACCATGTGGCCAGATTTGCAGCCCAGGCTGCATATCAAAGGACTGCGTCAGTAAGTATTGTTTATAGTAGTGGTAGTGGGTTGTAAGGATGGTGTAACAAGGTAATGCATAGTTGGAATGTTTGGGATGAGGTGTTTGGAAAGAGCATCTGCCTGAATATACACATGGGCTTGCCTCCAGCAATACTTCGTGCTGTTGCTGTTGACTGATGGTGCTGTGACAGACGTGGAGGCTACCTGCCAGGCTGTGGTAAATGCCTCAAAGCTGCCCATGTCAGTGATCATTGTGGGTGTGGGCGGAGCTGACTTTGAGGCAATGGAACAGTTGGATGCTGATGGTGGGCCTCTACGTACACACTCTGGAGAGTCAGCAGCCCGTGACATCGTGCAGTTTGTGCCTTACCGTCGTTTCCAGAATGTGAGTAAGGGCAAGGCTGAGGAAAACCAACCTGGGAGTTTATCCTTCCACATGTTTTTTTTTTTTTTTTTCCCTTCGGTATGTTCTTGATATGAATGGGGTTGAGGACCAGGAGATAAAAGCCCTTTTCTTAAAGTCTGGGGCAGTTTTGGGTGTTGGATTTGGTATCCTTTCTTAGGTTGAGCTGTAAACTTCGGGAAGCTGTTATCCTCCCCCCCCCACCCCTGCCTCAGTGACTTTGCCTCTTGTCCTTGCAGGCCCCTCGTGAAGCACTGGCACAAGCTGTGCTTGCAGAAGTGCCCACACAGCTGGTCTCCTACTTTAAGGCCCAGGGTTGGACCCCACTCAAAATGCCTCCATTCCCAGACAAGGTTAATGCACAGGCCCCCCAGGCCTAGGTGGCGCTTTATATTTTATATCTGCTTGTAATTTGCTACTCTTTTTTTTAAGACAGGGTCTTACTTTGTAATGGACCCTGGCCTTAAATTCACTCTGTAATCCAGGCTGGCCTCAAATTCACAGTGATCCTTCAGCCTTAGCCTCCTGAATGCTGAGATTACAGGTGGGCCTTTTACTGCTGCTCTTGATCTCATGTGCTTGTTCTTGGCACCTTTTATTTTTTATTTTTATTTTTTTGGTACCAGGGATTGAACTCATGACCTTGAACTTGCCAGGCAGGTGCTTATGCCGCTGAGCTAAATCCGCAGCCCAGTCTTGGCACCTTTTATTCAATAAAGACCAATAAAGACCACAGCTGTGCCTTACTAGTCTGTATTCCTGGACTCAAATGATTCTTATGCCTTAGCCTTCTGAGTAATTGGTACTACAGGCATGCACTACCATCCCCAGGCCCCCAAACCCTTTTTATGTAAAGTCTTGAGCTGAGTTGTCCAGACCAGGCTGCATCCAATTTCTGATTTTCCTGTTTCAGGCTCCCAGAGTGCTAGGATTACTGCTTCTAGTTCTTACCAGTAAGCTTAGGCTTTGTGTCGCTATTGTTTTGCAGTACTGGGGATTCAAACTAGAGCTACATCCCTAGCACCCCACTCCACCCCCTTTTCTAAGTCACTATGTCGTCCAGGCTAGGCTTAAATTTGCCGTCCTCCTATCTCAGCTGGGATTACATGTATATACCACCATGTCTGGCTAACCTTAGGGTTTTTTAAGACAGTCTCACTTTGTAGTGCAGGCTGGCCAGCATCCAGGGCATTGTAGATGAACTCACTATTGTCGCCCAGGCTGGCCTCAAACTCATGATCCTCCTGCCTCAGCCTCCTGGGTGCTAGGATTACAGGTGTGTACCACACCTAGCTCGAATTCCATATAAGAAGGGGAACAGTATTAATATGAATATATAATTCTCTCCATGGATTCTAGTTTTTACATTTGCTTTTTGCTGTGACTTACACTTGTGCACAGAGCTTTGTAAGCAGAGTGCATATGTGTGGACTTTGGTGGTACAGCTGCCTATGAGCTTTCCACTGCTCTGTAACCTCTAATAAACTCACTTATTCACTAAGCTGGTCTTTTCTGAGTCATTCATTGGTCTACTGGCATCTTCCCCATTTAGAAAGAGAGAGATTTCTGTCTCCCTGGGAAATTTGTAGAAATCCTCTTTTTATATCCCTAGTTAGAACTCAGTCCTTTGTCTGACTCTTTTTTTTTTTTTTTTTCAACCCAGTCCTTTGTCTGACTCTTTTTTTTTTTTTCAACCTCTGAGTACACTTTTGAATTTTAGAGTGAAAATTCTTGGATCTGTAAGTTAACTGTGTTGGTGTTTTTTTCGGTTTTTTGTTTGTTTTGTCTTTTTGAGACAGAGTCTCACTATGCAGTTCAGGCTGCCCTTGAGCTCACTTTGTAGCCCAGGCTGGTCTCGAACTCATAATGATCCTCCTGCCTCAGCCTCCCAAGTGCTGGGATTACAGGCATAATGTCCTGTTTGTTTGAGCAGCATCTTTCCCTTTTCTGGTTTGAGGGCAAAGGGGGCTGAACTAGATAACTTACACTGTGTCTAGCAGAGTCAGGCTCAGGTCTTAGTAAGGAACCCTGTATGGGCTGCTCAACTTGGATCGACTCAAGCTTTCCAGAGGTTCTCATTTCCCCTTTACCTACAACTAACAATCCTGACATTAGGGGCAGGCACTGAGAAGCACAGTTGTGGCTTCAGCTGTCTGGCAGCTCTGCAGTTAAGAGCGATTCTTGGAGGAAGACAGCTGTGCGTCCCATTCTAGCATAAACTTCATTAGCTGTGTCGGTAGCCTTGAGAAAGAGAGTTTTCTGACTTGAGCACTCCCTTCTCTGTGACTGAGGATTAAGTTTATGTCTAGTGTAGAATATCCATAGCAACTGTCTCTTTCATATGTTAAATATTCCGTAAGTATCAACTGCTGCCTGTATTAATATGGAGTAAGACGGGTAGACCGTACCATACTTACATGCTAGAGGCAGCCAGAACTCTCTCCCTACAGCACTTGCCAGCACTGATCTAGCTTCCTTCAGCATAAAGTTCAATGCGACTGCAATCATCAGCATGTTTAATGGGGCCCCCCTGTGGCCCCTGTGGCACTATCCTCTCCCTCTGAGATTCTTAAACCATGGGCACGGACTCGATATAAGCACGTGAAACGTGGGTGGCCCCAGTTGCTTAGGATCTGGATCTTCACCTTGGGAAAGGCAGATGGAGGGTCATTCTGGGGAGATAAACGGGGCATGCCAAAAAACTGCTCTCAAGCACTGTCCTGCATGTTCGTTCATCTCCCACTGCCCTATTGCCTTACCATCTTCACCCCCAGACACACACACCTGTAGGTGGAAAGTCTGGATCGCAGATTTCTTCACATCAAAGGTGAATCTCCCCAAGAAAACTTCAGTCTCATCATCAACCTGGAGACCCTGGTGGGTGAAGAGTGAATGGAGGCACAGTGAGGCACACGCTGAGAGGAGGGGAAAACAACTTTGTTGAGGCTCTTCTGTGTGTTCAGTAGTGCTACATGTGCTCTCATGCATGTTCTGATCATAGGATGTGTAGTATGAAACATGGGCCCTAAGAAACCAGGATTTTAGTCTGGCCAATTGTATGTCCTTGAGCAAGTAATAATCTCAGCATTACTTTCTTCATATCTAAAGAGGGAGATTATCATACTTCATAGTCTTTATGTGGATGCAATAAAATATGTAAAGTGCTTAGCACAAAGTAATACATAGTATTTAGATATGCTGTTATAACTTAGAGCAGCAGCAGCCCTGACAGGAAAATCTTAGTATGTCCAGTTTACACGTGAGTAAGACTCAAATTCCCACACCAGTTCTCGAGACTGCCGAGTGTGTTCTAAGTGAAACGCCCCAACTCCAGCCCCACTCACAAAGACTGCAAAGTCTCGGGGGGCGCTGCTGGCATCCTCCGTGTGTGCCACGCTGGGTGGGGGATGCTGCAGAGTGACGTCGCTCAGCTGCACACGGCCCGCCAACCGGATCACCACCTGGCCTTGGTGGCCCTGAAAAGCCCAGCAATTCCCAGGGAATACATCTGGCTGTGGAGGGGTGATCGTGGGAGAAGACATCATTAGAACCTAAGGACTGACTACTGCCCCTCCTCATACATGGCTTAGCCCAGAGCTCCACCTCCAGGCCTAAGCCCTACCCTGATCCTATGCATGGCCCAGGTCCCACCCAGGGCTCTGTCCCCTGCACAGCCATTTCTCTTCAGTTCCCCAGCTTTGCTCAGCTTCTGGGAGAGCCAGACCCAGTCTTCCCAACTGCCCCCATCAAAGCAGCCAGGTCCTGCCTCCATGGAGCTGGTCCTTTCTCCAGCATCTATCACTTGGTCCCATCCCAGGATCTTGGTTCCAGGCTCACCTCCAGGATGACCGAAGGTGGCCGCGCGTAGTTCCAGAACCTTAAGTGATTCCAGAAGTAGGCCATATTTGTGTCCTCATAGTCATGGGATGTCTTCTCTAGGTCAATGGTGGCTCCTGGAGCGGGAAGAAACAACCCTCAAGGGGTTAGGCCTTACTGACAGCTGAGGGAGAGGACTGTCAGCGTCTCAGTCTCTGGTGTCTCTGGGTCTTACCCACGGAGCTCAGGGCATAGTCTGGTTTCTGCACGAAGTCCTCATTCAGTCGCTGGAACACGAGCTTGGCGACTCTCTGAGGGGGGTGGGCGGGAGGGGTGGGGCTTGCGGGCTGTTTCCACAAGATGGGCAGAGCTCTCTGGGAACCTAGAGCTCTAGCACGGACTTTGTGGGCCCCGAGACCTTCCGTGGGGCTCCAGGATGGAAGTTTAGTACCAGGACCCACCCTGCGGAATCGGCCAGAGGTTTTCAAGGTGTGCGGGGACCGCGAGTGGGCAGAGCCACTGGGCCAGGCTCCCCACCAGACCCCTGCGCGGCCTCCGGGCCGGCTCACCTCGCTGTGGGCCTCGCGAACGCGGGCCACCTCTTTGCGGAGTTTATTCAGCTCGGCCTGAAGCTGCTGCAGCTGCTGCCCATGGGAGCGCAAGCGCTCCTGGTGCTCGCTGGAGTGGGGAGGCAGGCGCCCTGCGGTCGGCTCCTTGTGTCCCCTCCCGCAAGGTCCACCTGCAGCTTTGGGCCGCCCAATCCCCACCCCAGATTCCCCGTTTCACCTGGGAGTCAGCATCGCCTTAGGTTCCTATGGGGTGGAAGCAAATATAGCGACGCATCAGTTTCTGATCGCCCCACTTTCTCCCATGTCAGCCTGGAGGCAGCCAGACTCACAATTGTCCTTTGTGAGAACTGTCCCGCTTCCCCTAAACCTTGCCTGACCTTCAGGATCGCAGCCCCCCAGAAATCTGTGCCCGGCGCTTCCTAATGGCCTCTGATTCTGCTTCCTCCCAGCAGCCCAGGGACCACCACAGCCTCCACCCACCCAGGCAGCAGTGTCCCCGACTCACATTCTCCAAAGGAGGGAGCAGGTGCAGGAGACTCCAAGAGAGTGCTGGAGAAAGGGGAGGGAGTGTCAAAGGCAGGGGTTTCCTGGCACGAAGGGTCAGTAAGAGTAGAGTGTGGGGATTAGGGGGCGGCTGGGAGCTCTGAAGGCCGAGTGGGCTGAGGGACACGGGGAAATGTGTGTCCAGAGCTAGACCCCGGGGTATCCGTGTCTCACCAGCTAGAAAAAAGCTCAGCAGCGACGCAGCGTACAGGAAGTGGATGGAGCAGACCTCCCTGAGGAAACGGAGGGGGCTGAGGCCCCAGTGCCCTGGTCCACGCAGCCAGGACCCCAGGGTCCTACACCCTCTCCCGCCAACCCGACGCCCCCATCGGAACCGACTCGAGCCTCGCGAGCCCGGCCTCGCCTCCACCTGCCCAAGCAGCGCCCGCGAAGCCCCCGCGCTCCCCCTGACCTGCACACACCGAGCAGCACGTCTCGGACCAGGGACAACAGCACTATCGGCACCTGGAAGAGGAGGCCTGGAGGAGGAGAGCCAGATCAGAGAGGGAGCCCGAGGACGTTCCGGATTCCGCGGGGACTCACTCGGCAAGGAGTCTGGGACCCAGGCAGGGGCTGGACACCCGACAGGAGTCTCGGAGAGGGGCTCGGGCTGGCCTGGCGCGTACTCAGGAAGCTCTTGGTCGCCCGCAGGGCAGGCATCTCCCGCCTCAGATCCAGGGTCGCGAGAAGGCTCCGCTGCTCCTCAGAGACTGCGGGAGACGCCGCCGGTTCTGCCGGAGCCCATGGGCTCCACTGGGGCCTTGCGCACCCTGCTCACTCCCTCGCCCCAAGGCCCGGCCCCAAATTCTCCAACCCAGAGTGGCTGGAGCCCCTTAGCCTGGAGGCCTAGGCGGGGCATAGTCAGGAGTTGGTCCCACCTCCAAGTGATACCCTGCCCCCAGTTGGTGCGGTCCTCTTTCCAGGTAGCCAATCACGTCCACAGGGAGGAGCTCTTCTGTAGCTCCCCCAATCACAGATCTTCCCCGCCCCTTCCCAGAGCCGTCCATTACACCCAGGCACCGTCCCCTAAGGGATTTTATTAAGCGCCTTCCCCACCAGAAGCTTTCTGACCAAATTGTAACCCTTTCCACCCAGGCCCCGCCCCGCAAGGCCGGCCCCGCCCCCTCCCTAGCGCCACGGGTTCGACCCTGCCCGCACCCGAGGCCCCGCCCCTCACGGTTGCCGCGCCACACACGGTCTCCAGGTTGTGGTTCCCAGGCGCAGGCTCCTGCCGAGAGCTTCCAGCCCATGGGTTTCCTCTGGGCAATCCGGGGTGCAAGGCGGGCTCACCGCAGCTCGAGCCCCGGTCCCTTCTGCCCTCGGGCTCCCTGGGCCCTTGCCCAGGAGACCGGTACCCGCTGCAATCCCCCGAAGGGACGCTGTCTGAGCTGTCGCTATTATCGCTGTAGAAGCTGGGCGTGTGCTCCTGCGGGGAGGCGACCGAGCCGGGACGGGGACTCCGCCGCAATCTGACTTACAGACACCGCTCCAGGACGCCTCAGTCGCCACGCAGTCCCTTAGGCCCTCGGCCCTCAGCCCTCCCAGCCACTGCGCGCCGCGTGGCCACACTCAGACTTCCCTCCCTGTCTGTGCCCAGCGGCCAGTCACAAAGGGACCTGACGTCACAGTTAGTCGTGACGTCAAGGGGAACCGTGGGCTTTAGGCAGTCTGGTTCTTTCTAATGCTTAAGAAGAGCAGTGACTTCAGAGCACTTCCCAAGAACTCCTTGTGAAACTGCACTCAAACCGATTTCTGTCCCCCTTCCTTCCCTGTTTTGTGTGTGTGTGTGTGTGTGTGTGTGTGTGTGTGTGTGTGTGTATGACTGGATTGAACTCAATTCACTCTTATCACTTAGTCACACACCCAGCCCTTTTTTTTTTAATTTTGAGACAAGATCTCACTAAATTACCCAGTGTGGCCTGGAACTTGCAATCGTCCCACCTCAGCCTCCCTGGTAGGGAGTAGCTGGCATTGCAGGCGCATTCCATCCACCATGTCCAGCTTTTCTCCTTTGTTCTCCACACTCACATGGTATATAATTGACTTATTTTATTTTTGCTTGTCATAGTCATTAGAACATAGAGGGTGGTGATTTTTGTTGGTTTTATTCATTTCTGTATCCTCTAATACCTTGAAAGGCCTAACCTATAGAGAGTACTCGAATATTTGCAAAGGAATGAATCTTAAGAAATAGAGCATACCCAGGGCATTTCTTAATAAACACTGGCTGCTTTGCTCTGCAAACCTTTTGTTCTCTTTGTAATCCAAGTCATCAGGCCAGAGAACTCTGACCTCAGGATCTGTGGTCCTTCCCCCAGAAACATGTTCCCATAAGTCTGGGAGTGAGAATTCAGTATCCACCAGTCACCATACCCAAGACCATACCCAAGACCACATACATGAGCCATGGAGAAAGGAATGAGGAATCACAGAAGCCAGAGGTTCCCCAATTTCTAATGTACAGCAGAATACAATGCTAATGTAATTTATGGAAATTCAGGATCCCATTTACTCCTTGACTATGTTACCTCATAGTCTTAGATATGCCCAAGAATGTGGTTTTATTGTTTTGCTGTACTGAGGACAAAAACTATGTGCACTTTACCATTAAGCTACATCCACAGCTTTTTTTCTTTTCTTTTCTTTTTTTTTTTTTTTTTGTTGTTGTTGTTTAAGATAGGATCTTGCTATGTAGCTCACCATGGCCTTGAACTCACTATGTAATTTAGGCTGGCCTCAAACTCCTAATTATCCATCCTTAGCCTTCCATGTGCTTATATTCCAGGCATGTACCACTGTGTAAGGCTCTAGTCTCTCTCACTCTCTCTTTCTGCTGCCCAAGGCACTGGCCACTCTCTCTTTTTTGAGACAGGGTCTCACTAACTTCGGCAGGCTGGACTTGAACTTTTGATCCTCCTGCCTCAGTGTCCTAAGCTGCTGAGATTTCAGGTGTGAGCACTTGGATAGGAATGTGCATTTTAAACAACTACGTGCATGATCTTCATTTATGTCCACACTTTAAGCTAGTATGTCTTGCACAAATTACACAGCTAGGCAAACAGTCAGGAGAAGGCAAAAGACTTGCCTGTGACTGCTTAAATGCATGACACAACAGATTAGAATGCCAAAATCCTACTTTCTTTTTTTCTTCCAAATCCATTTTATTTCAAGGAGAAAAAG
The DNA here is from genome assembly GCA_004027295.1 of Dolichotis patagonum. Taxonomy (NCBI): domain Eukaryota; kingdom Metazoa; phylum Chordata; class Mammalia; order Rodentia; family Caviidae; genus Dolichotis; species Dolichotis patagonum. Next base: position 112,951 of record PVJX010002029.1, read on the forward strand.
CAAAAGAAGAATAAAAACTGTCTTTGTTTTTTTATTTTATTTTATTTTAAAAGGGAGTAAAATTAAACACAACAAAACAGAACAGAATGGGACATAAGAAAGCATAAATTTCAAAGCTAGACAACCAGAGATCTTCACTATCTGTCATATTGTCTCTTGTTTTCTTCCAAATGGTTGTCCTTATCTTTGCATACGGGGAGCTCATACAAAATAACATAGCCAATCTTTTCACAAGATGTGTAGTTCACTGGCTCCCACTTGCTAAGGGCGGGGGGAGAGGGACATGGGACGGGGAACAGGATGACATGAGATGTCTGAGTCTCAGCCCACATGCCGGCAGGCTCACAGTCACCCCCCAGAGAGGGGAGGAGATCCTTGTTCTCCTGGCACCCCAGGTCGTTGCATGGTGCAGGTCCTGAGAGGCCAGGGTCTCTCTCCTGCAGGCCGTTGAAAGCCTCCCACACTCACCTGCTATTTCTTTCTGATGAATTGACCATTCCATTTCCAAAGTTCTGAAATGGCCAATAGACCACAGACAGAATTCTCTTTAGGCTCCTGTTTGAAACCAGCAGCTACAGCAATCTGCTGGCCTTGCTTCAGGGCCACAGAAGAATAAAAACTAAAACAAAATTTCAAAACACATCAATTGAGTCAACAATGTGCATTGTCATCCCCAAATCATTCACCCAGAGCACAAGACATCTTCATCTAATTGTCTGAAAAATACTGGCACAAATCTTTCTCTTTAGTGAACTCAGAGAAATCTGTAGTATAATTATATTAACTATTATATATACATATGTATACATATGTTGTTTCTTTCAGCATCTCATACTAATGAGACAATATGATGTTTACACATATGTGTCTTATTTCACTGAGTATGGTCTAAAGTTGCATCTGTTTACATATAAAAGTGTCCAGTTTATCCTTCTTTATGGCTGAATAGTACCCCATTGGATAGAAATACAACTTTTAAAAAATCCATTCCTCAATCAATGGGCATTTAGGTTGTTTCCAAGATCTGGCTATTACAAATTGTGCTATTATAAACATGGGTGCACATATATCACTATGGTATGATTTTTTAATTCCTTTGGGAAGATGCCCAGAAGGGGAATAGCTGGGTTGAATGAGACCTCTAGTCCTAGTTTTCTGAGGAATCTCCACACTGATTTCCATAGTGATTGCACCAGTCTGCATTCCCACCAACAGTGGATAAATGTTCCTTTTTCCCCACAGCCCCTCCAGCATTTGTTATTGCTTGATTTTTTTTTTTTTTTTGGTCTTTTTGAGGTAGGGTCTCGCTATGTGGTTCAGGTTGGCCTTGGGCTCACTTTGTAGCCCAGGCTGGTCTCAAACTCGCAACGATCCTCCTACCTCAGCATCCCGAGTGCTAGGATTACAGGAGTGCACCACCACGCCCGGCTTATTGCTTGATTTCTTGATACTAGCCATTCTTTCTGGGGTGAGGTGGAATCTCAGTGTTGTTTTAATTTACATCTCTTGGATGACCAGTGATGCTGAAATTTTTTTTACATATTTATTGGCTGTTCATATTTCTTCATCTGAGAAGTGTATTCATGTCAGATACCTATTTTTAGAATAGATCTTTAAATCTGTGAGGACTGATTTTTTTTTAGTTTTTTATATGTTCTCAGTCGTAGTCCTTTGTCAGAGGAACAGATGACAAACATTTTCTCCCACATTGTGGGTTGTCCCTTCACTCTGTTGGTAGTTTCTCTTGCTGTGCAAAAGCTTTTCAATAGGGTGAGATACTAGTTGTTGATTCTTTGTGATAGTTTTTGTGAATTTGGGGTTTTATTCATAAAGTCTTTGCCTTCAAGAGTTTTACCTACTCTATCTTCTGGCAGATTTAATGTTTCTGTTTTAATATTAAGATCTTTGATCCATTCTGATTTTAGCTTAGTAAATGGTGAATGATATGGGTCCATTTTTAATCTTTGGCATGTGTAGAGCCAGTTTTTCCAGCACCATTTATTAAAGAGGCTATCTTTCTTCCAGTGAATGTGTTTGGCACCTTTGTCAAAGATAAGGTGGCTTAGTATGTCTGCAGTTGTTTCTGCATCTTCTAACATGTTCCATTGATCTTTGGGTCTGTTTTTTCTCAATACTATATTGTTTTATCACAGTAGCTTTATTTTTTTTTAAATCTGTCATATTGTCTCTTGTTTTCTTCCAAATGGTTGTCCATATCTTTGCATATGGGGAGCTCATACTAAATAACATAGCCAATCTTTTCACAAGATGTGTGGTTAACTGACTCCCACTTGCTAAGGGGGGTGGGACACGAGACAGGGGACAGGACGACATGAGATGTCTGATTCTCAGCCCGCACGCCGGCAGGATCCCAGCCACCCCCCAGAGAGGAAAGGGGTTCCTCATTCTCCTGGCACCCCAAGTCAACCGCATGGTGCAGGTCCCAGCGTGCCAGTGTTTCTCTCCTTCAGGCCGCTGAAAGTCTGCCACACTCTCAGCCGCCCCCCAGAGAGGGGAGGAGTTCCTTTTTGTCCCAGTACCCCGAGTCAACCACATGGTGCAGGTCCTGAGGCACTAGGGTCTCTCCCCTGCAGGCCCCCTAAAGTCCGCCATAGTCACCTGCTATTTCTTTCTGATGAATTGACCATTCCATTTACAAAGTTCTGAAATGGCCAACAGACCACAGAAAGAATTCTCTTTAGGCTCCTGTTTGAAACCAGCAGCTACAGCAATCTGCTGGCCTTGCTTCAGGGCCAAGATAGTAGCTTTATAGTATAATTTCAAGTCAGAGATTGTGGTGCCCACTCTCTTGTCTTTGTTGCCCAGGATTATCTTTGTTATTCTAGGTGTCTTCTAGTTCCAGATAAAATTTAGGATTGTTTTCTGTAATTTTGTGAGATATGCTATTGGAATTGTTTGTTTATTTGTTTGTTTTTGGTAATGGAGATCCAACTCATGACCTTGAACTTGCCAGATAGGTGCTTATGCTGCTGAGCTAAATCCTCAGCCCCATGCTATTAGAATTTTGATTGGTATTACATTGCATCTGTATAACAGTTTTGGAAGTATGGCCATTTTTACTATATTGGTTCTTTCTACTGAAGAGCAAGGGATACTTCTCAATTTTCTAATATCTTCTTCAATCTCCTTTTTCAGAGTACTATAGTTTTCAATGTAGAGGTCTTTTACATGCTTTGTTAGATTGATTCCTAGGTATTTCATTTTTTGGGATGCTATTGTAAAAGGTATTATTTCCCTGATTTCTCTCTGAGTGAGTTAGTTATTTATGTACAAGAATATTGATTTCTGAGTGTTGACTTTGCAACTACCTACATTACTGAATTTGCTTATTAAATCTAGTGATCTTTTGATGGCACTTTCGGGGTTTTCTAAGTAGAGTATCATGTTATCTGCAAATAACAATATTCCTTTCCTATCTTTGTTTCTTTTGTTTCTTTCTCTTGTCAAATTGTTCCAGCTAAAGTTTCCAGGACTATGTCAAATAAGGGTGGAAACAGTGAACATTCTTGTCTTGTTCCTGATTTTAGAGTGAAAGCTTTCAGTTTTTTTACATTTAGTATGATCTTTGCTGTAGGTTTGTTGTAGATGGCTTTTATCAGATTGAGATAAAGACCATCTAGTCCAACTTTCTGTAGGTTTTTTTTTTTATTATGAATGGGTGCTGGACTTTTCAAAAGCTTTTTCTGCATCTACTGAGATGATCATATGATTTTTGTCCTTATCTCTGTTAATATGGTGTATTATATTTATGGATTTACATATGTTGAACCATCCTTGCAATCTTGGGACGAATCCCATTTGATGATGTTGTACACTCTTCTTGACAATTTGCTGCAGTCTGTTTGCCAGTATCTTATTGAAGATTTTTGTATCAATGTTCATTAGGGAAATTGGCCTGTAATGCTCTTTCTTAGTTGGGTCCTTCTCTGATTTTGGTATGAGGGTAACGCTTGCTTCCAGGAATGAATTTGGGAGTACTGCTTTCCTTTCAGTTTCATTAAAGAGTTTGAGAAGTAGTGGTGTTAGGTCTTCTCTAAATTTCTTGTAGAATTGGGCAGTGAATCTGTCAGGGCCAAGGCTTATCTTTCTTGATAGGTTTTTAATTATATCTTTGATTTCATTTATTGATATTGGGTTATTTAGGATTTTTATATCTTCTTGATTCAGCTTTGGTAATTCATATATATCTAAGAATCTGTCCATTTCTTCTATATTTTCCATCTTATTAGAATACAGATTTTCAAAGTAGGTATAGATGATTTTCTGGATTTCTGCAGGGTCTGTTGTGAGTTCACCCTTTTCATTCCTGATTGTGTGATTTGAGTCTTTTCTTTCCTTTTTTTGATAAGGTTGGCTAAGGGTTTGTCAATTTTATTTAATCTTTCAAAGAACCAGCTCTTTGGTTCATTGATTCTTTGTGGTTTTTTTTAGTCTCCAGTGTGTTAATTTCTGCCTTGATCTTTATAATTTTGTGCCTTATATGAGCTTTTGGCTTAGGCTGCTCTTCGTTTTCTAGATGTTTAAGGCTCACATTAAGTTGTTTATATGCTCTTACTCTGCTTTCCTGATATGGGTATTTACTGCTATAAATTTCCCTCTAAAGACTGCTTTCATTATGTCCCACAAGTTATAGTATGTTGTATTGTCATTATCATTCAATTGTAAAAACTAATTTCTTCTTTAATTTCATCTGTGACCCACTGGTTGTTCTGCAGGATACTATGTAATTTCCATGTATTTATGAACTTCTTGTGGTTTTCTTTGGCATAGATTTCCAATTTCATTGCACTGTGGTCTGATAGTATGCATGAGATAATTTCAATTCCTTTGCATTTACTTAAGCATGTTCTATGAGCCAGTATATGGCCTCTTTTAGAGAATGTCCCATGTGCAGCTGAGAATAATATGTATTCTGATGTTGTGGGGTGGAACACTCTATAGACATTAGGTCCATTTGTTTAAAAGTTTGATTTTGGGCCGGGGATTTAGCTCAGTGCCTGCCTGGCAAGCGTGAGGTCGTGAGTTCGATCCCCGGTACAAAAAAAAAAAAAAAAAAAAAAAAAAAGTTTGATTTAAAATAAAGTTTGATTTAAAATAAAGTTTGATTTAGTTCTAATATTTCATTATTGATTTTTTTTGTCTAGCTGATCTGTCTTTTGGTCAATTGAGGTCTCCCAATACAATTGTACTAGGGCTTACTTCATTTTTCATGTCAGTTAGTAATTGTTTTATATAGTTAGGTGCACTGGTATTTGTTGCATATATATTTATGATCATTATCTCTTCCTCTTGGATTTTTCCCTTTACGAGGATGTAGTGACCTTGTTTAACTCTCTTAATCAGTCTTGGTTAGAAATTTACTTTGTCTGCAAATAGAATAGCTACCCTGCTTTTTTCTGGGTTCCTGTCACATGGAGTATTGTTCTCCATCTTTTGACTTTCAGTGAATTTCTTTTTGAATTAAATGTGTTTGTTGTATGCTGCATATTGTTGGATCTTGAATTCTGTCAGTCTTTGTCTTTTGTCTGGTGAATTGACACCATTAACATTGATGGTCATAACTGACATGCACAGACTTATCCTTGTCATGTTATTTTCCTGTTGTTGGTTCCCTCCTTTTTTCCCCTCCCTCTAATTGTTTGCCTTCTCTGGTGGATTCCTTCTGTTGGGGCTCTGTAGTCCTTATTATCTCTTTCTAGAATGTCCTTCAGAACATTTTGGAGCGCTGGTTTGGCAGTCATAAATTTCCTCAGATCTTCTTCATCATGGAAGTATTTCTCCATCAATTTTTGAAAGATAGTTTTGTGAGGTACATCAGTCTGGGTTGGAAGTTATTTTTCTTTTTCTTTTTTTAAAATTTTATTTTATTTTATTTTAAAAGGGAGTAAAATTAAACACAACAATACAGAACAGAATGGGACATAAGAAAGCATAAATTTCAAAGCTAGACAACCAGAGATCTTCACTATCTGTCATATTGTCTCTTGTTTTCTTCTAAATGGTTGTCCTTATCTTTGCATATGGAGAGCTTATACTAAATAACATAGCCAATCTTTTCACAAGATGTGTAGTTCACTGGCTCCCACTTGCTAGGTAGGGGGGAGGGGGAGGGGGGACACGGGATGGGGGACAGGACGACATGAGATGTCTGATTCTCAGCCCACATGCAGGCAGGATAACAGTCGCCTCCCAGAGACATGAAGAGTTCCTTGTTCTCCCAGCACCCCGAGTCAACTGCACCATGCAGGTTCCGATGCGCCAGGGTCTCTCTCCTTTGGGCTGCCGAAAGTCTGCCACACTCTTAGCCGCCCCAGAGAGGAGTGGAGCTCCTTTTTCTCCTGGCACCCCGAGTCAACTGCACGGTGCAGGTCCCGATGAACCAGGGTATCTCTCCTTCAGGCCACCGAAAGTCTACCACACTCTCAGCTGCCCCCCAGAGAGAGGAGGAGCTCCTTGTTCTCCCGGAACCCCGAGTCAACCGCACAGTGCAGGTCCCAATGCGCCAGGGTCTCTCTCCTTCAGGCTGCCAAAAGTCTGCCACACTGTCAGCTGCCCCCAAAGAGGGGGGGAGTTCCTTGTTCTCCTGGCACCCCGAGTCAACCGCACCGTGCAGGTCCCAACGTGCCAGGGTCTCTCTCCTTCAGGCAGCCGAAAGTCTTCCACACTCTCAGTTGCCCCCTAGAGAGGGGAAGAGCTCCTTGTTCTCCCGGCACCCTGAGTCAACCACATGGTGCAGGTACCGAGGCACCAGGGTCTGTCCCCTGCAGGCCCCCTAAAGTCCGCCACACTCACCTGCTATTTCTTTCTGATGAATTGACCATTCCATTTCCAAAGTTCTGAAATGGCCAATAGACCACAGAAAGAATTCTCTTTAGGCTCCTGTTTGAAACCAGCAGCTATAGCATTCTGCTGGCCTTGCTTCAGAGCCATAAAAGTTATTTTTCTTTAAAATTTAGAATACTTCACTCCAAGCTCTCCTTGACTTGAGCATTTGTGCTGAAGAGTCAGCTGTGATTCTGATGGGCTTTCCTTTATAGGTAATTGATTTTTTTTCTCTAACAGCTTTTATGATTCTATTCCTGTGTTGAATTTCTGGAATCTTGACTATGATATGCCTGCATCATTGCTAAATGGAGTTCTACATGCCTTGTTTATCTGTATGTCAAATTCTTTTTCTCTACCAGGAAAGTTTTCTGTCATGATGTCTGTGAACATTTTTTTAAATGTCATTTGTGGTATATCCTGCTTGTTCACTGACTACAATTAGCCTCTTTTTTTTGTATCAGGAATTGAACTCATGACCTTGTGCTTGCCACACTTGTAGGCACTTGTGCCACTGAGCTAAATCCCTAGCCTAACTCCAATTAATCTTAAATTATTCTTTGTCTCATCTAGCAACTGCTGGATTGATTTCTCATGGTCATTAGCTATTTTTGAGAAATCTTTCTTTTCCTGGTCCCTAACTGTAAGCCTGTTTTCAATATCTGAAATCCTGTCCTCACATTAGCCTAATCTGTTTTGAATACTTTTAATGGAGTTTTTATTGTCCTGGATATTTGCTTGAATCTTCTTTATGGATCCATTTCTTTACTGTGCTGAGCTTCCATGATTTTCTTAAGCTTGTCTAGTTTTTTTGACTGTGTTTGCTCTAACATTGCTAAGCATAGTGTGTATTTTGGTAATCTATATAGTTATCTGAGAGATTATTTCTGATTTCATTTTTTCCAGAGCCTCATTCAATTCCTTTGTTGTTTCCACTTCAGAGAGACCTGATGGGGGGCTTTCAGATTGTTCCACCTTATTGCCCCCTGGATTTGCCTTTGGTGCACTGGATGGCTGAGGCTGCATTTTGCTTAGCTTTCTTCTCATTTCCCATTTTTAGTGTGATTCATGGGGTGATGCTTGTAAGTTGCCTATGGTGGGTTGCTTTATGACCCTTAGGTGATAATTACTTCTCTAAGGTATCTTCCAGATGTAACTGGTTTTTGGGTTATGAGTCTGTTGGAAGATCTTACCTCTTCAGTTTGTTGGAGGTAAGAAGTTGTTGCTTGTGTGGCCTAGTCCCTCATTCTTTGCCACTGTGCTACCATATTTTCTGTGACCCTTAGTTAATCTTGGTCATGCATTATCAGGACCAACAGCTGTTTAGAACAATTATGTCAGTTTTGGCTTAGTGGTACCAATAGCATCAAACACAGACTAGAAAACAACAAACTGAGCTAAGCCTCGACTTGCAACTTTTAATCATATGAACTAGACTTGTGATTATATAACAAAATGTAAAACAAACCTGGTAATTAAGTGAAATATATAAGTAAATAATGTGTCAATTTTTCCCTCAAGGGTTCAAATTTAAAATGGATCAAGGAGAAAATAGAGAAGTGGAAGAAGAGAAAGAGATTAGATGTAAGGTTAAAGGACAGAAGCAACCAGCTCACCACCCTGGTAAGTGGCTGTGACCTGGCAAGCCAAGGCCACCCCAGGGCAAGAACCAGCAGCATCTCCGGAGATCTGCACCATGTTGGAACTTAGGGCACTGGGAAACCAAGCAACCAGTTTGGCACCCTGGTAAGTGGCTGTGGCCTGGCAAGCCACAGCCACCCCAAGGTGAGAACCAGCATGAGCCTACCTGCGCATGGTTTGAGAATCAAACATCCCATCCCATCCCCCCTGTTAGCAAGTGAGAGCCAGGGATCTGAGCATCTCTTGGGAGGTTGACTATATGTAACATAGCAAATAAGGGGGATTTCCTTTTATCATCTCTTTGAAGGCAAACATTTTTATCACTGTTTTGCTTTGTCCTGATTAATGATATTGCTCTATTTAATATTCTGTTTTGATAAGTTCTATAATATTCTGTCCTTGATTTTGCTATACTTGATTGAAAGAACAACTATTGTGAAGATAATGTGATATACTATAGTACCTATGACTGTTATCCCAGTAACCTGCTGTGAAGTTCTGTACCAATTCTGTACCAACAGAACAAGATGGAATAAAGCCATTGAGGCCAATTGGCTTTATTTCATCTTGTTCTATTGTATTTTACTACCTTCAAAATAATAATTAAAAAAAGAAGTAAGGTTGAAGAACAAACAGGGATCACGCCAACTTGGGCAAACTGGTACAGAAGACTGAAGGACAACAGAAATGGAAGAGATAAAAGCAAGAACAGAACCACACCCACAAAAAGGTTAGGAACCACTTTCATACTCATATAAAAACAATGAAGGAGAAAGAGAAAAAAAAAAAGTAAAGCAAATAGCCCATTTCCAGGATTCTCTCTGGTTTCATTACTAGACAACCTGTGGAGACAAAGTCCTAAATCGTGCCAATCTATCCCAGCAGGTTAGCTGTTGCCTTATGGCACATTAGTGGATAATCTCAGCAGGGATGCCCTGAGACCAGACTCACTGGGCTTGCCATAGTTCAAGTAATTTCCATGGGTCTACATGCTAGAGCTGCTAGAGGAAGCCAGCAGCAGTTTGGGATTCTGGGCTTATCCAGGCTGTCTCCAAAATGACTCCCAGCTAATGGCTGTCTCCCTATGGATGCACTAAGTCCTCTGCAGTCACTGCCAGCAAGTGCAGTCCTCCATATGCGATGCTCTCCTCCACTGCTGCATCTCTCTTCAGAGGCCTCTGGGGTTGCCAGCTGTCACTGTCACCATGATTGTACATCCTCAGGTTCAAACAGCTCCTCTCGCATAGTGAGTCCCATCTTGGGGTGAAAGCATTGCTGGCTACTACCTTCTTCTTCCTTGAAGTTTTTCTTTTTACTCTCTCTCTGGGCTTCAACTTGCATTTTAGATTCTTCCAAGGTCCAGGGGACCCACTTCCTTGTCTTCTTCATGATGCTATATTCCAGTGTCTGGAATGTGACTCTCAGAGAGGCTATTTTCTCTGCTGTTTACCAGTCTGCAATCTTCCCAGAAGTCCTCCAATATCTTTCTATCACCTGTCACATCATACCTTCTTTAGAATATTAGAAAGTAGAAGTGGTAATTCTTAGAGGAGTAGAGGCACAGGGACAGTCTGTTAAGCTCTGTTCCAACCCAGAGGGAAGATACCTATGCCAGGTTCCAGAAAGGTGACATCAATATGTTGCTTGATTAGATTAGCCCACTGATGACTGTGATGCCTCATGATCTAATCACCCCTCAAGAAGTCTCTTAATCCAGTGAATCTGACAATTAGGATTAACTGGCACAGACCATGCACTCCATTAAGTCCCAGTCTTTGTCAAAGAAAGAGAAGTGATCCCTCCTCCAAAATTGGAGGGACTTGAGTCTAGCTTGGATCTTGCTTAGAAAGAAAACAACTAGTCTCTCTTGCTTGGCATTTTATAGACCTTCAGACTCAATTGAACACCTAACAACTGAGAAAGAGAACAGAACTTTCCAGTCCCAGTATTAGGACAGAAATCCTGAAGCACAGGAAGGTACCATGCCCAACTCAAAGCCACACAGCAAGACTCTGCCCCTCTGATCAGCTAATCTTATCTGCAACTGCTGTCTTTTATACTCCTTGTGTTCAGGCCAAACTGAACCAATCACCTTTCCCAGACACACCCCACGTTCCTCTCCACTGCCCAGATGCCTGGCTCTGCTTCCAACCCCTGTCCTCAAAACACATTTTAAATATTCCCTTTTCAGGAAAGCCCCTCTGCCCTCCTTCCTCAGACCTCTGTAGCCCTTTCCTCCCGTGATGGAATTTTTTGGCCATGTTAGCAACTGGAGTCCTTGAAAGTACTGGGAAACAGAGAACACATTCAGTTTACCTCTCTGTAGCTGAATCCCTGCCAATAGGGGCATATCACAAGTCCTGCACATAGGAGGTACATTAAATAGAATAATTAAGTGGGTGGCCAGAAAATGCATTCAGCACACAGTTTCAGGCTGCAACACTCATTCCATTGTGAGCACAATTATTTCACATCTATTAAAGGTCATAATCTAAGCAAGGAAATTTATATCCATAAAAATGCACACATTCTGGGCCGGGGATTTAGCTCAGTGGCTTAAGTGCCTGCCTGGCAAGTGAGAGGTTGTGAGTTCGGTTCCCGGTATCAGAAAAAAAAAAATGCACACATTCTGAATATTTTACAGATTAGTTCAAAGGTTTACAGACTCTCTGGAGGCCATCTACGGTCCCATTATTGTCCTAGGAACCCGAGTTTAGGACCTTTAGCTTCTGGTTAAGAAGTATATGGAACAGCCGGCCATGGTGGTTCACACCTGTGATCCCAGCACTTGGGAGGCTGAGGCAGGAGTGTCATGAGTTCAAGGTCAGGCTGGGCTACATAGTGAGTTCAAGACCAGCCTTAACTACTTGGCAAGACCCTGTCTAAAAATAAAAAGATAAATAAGCATATGGAAAAACTACTATGTGCAGGTGATGGATGCATTCTCATCAATAAATAAATAAAGCATTAATGCAAGGGCTAGGGAATTTATTAACTCATCCAGTGTTTTGAGGTTTTACCATGTGTCACATCCTGAGCTGTAGACACAGAAACGAATAAGAAACAATGTGAGCTGTGTGCCCTAGAGGCCTCATAGGCTAGCAGGTACCAGCCTGGGGTCTTGTCCTCTCCATTCCCACCTTCTCTCAGTTCCTGGTCCACGAGGAGGGATGAAGGCTGAGCCATCCTATCACGATGGGAGGCCTGAGCTGGGCCACAGGTACCTTAACCCTACCTCTCTGTCCTCCCTCCATCTCCACCCATGACCTCCAGGCCTGCCACCTATGTATTTGAGTAAAGGGCAGGGACTGCCGAACCTGCTGAGTGAGTCCAGTGAGTCAGAGGCAACTCAGGTGGGCAAGAGGGCAAGCAGGCAGAGGGAGAGCCAGTAGCACTGGGACCATGGCTCTGACTGTGTGTGTTCGGAGACTAACAGGGCTGCCGGGTACCCACGACAGACAAGTAAAGCTCAGCTTTCGCGGTGAGTCTACCATAGATACTCCAAGGATTTGTGGAACTGGAAAGCTCTAGATTTTCCATTCTTTAGACCTCCCAATCCATGGCTTGTCTTTCTCTTTTACTAGATAACTCTGACCTTCTGCTTCTTTCCCTCTTTATTTTCTACTTTTCTTTGATTGTGATTCCAGGGAAACTAGGCTTGGCAGCAAAGGGTGGGGAAGGCAAATGATTTTTTTTGGGTGAGAAGGGGCTGATAATTGACTAGTTTCAGTTCTAAACAGGCTTCACCCAGAAAACAAGGAAAATTCACTGTGGTCGAGAAGCAGATGTTGGTGAGGTCAGTATAATTGGTATCTAAATGGGGAGAAGATGATCTGTCTTGCTTCAGGTCCATCCTTGGTTTAAAGGACTCAGTCCTGGGACTGGGGAGGTATGGTCCTGGGAAGTAGGGTCAGTCTCAGGTTTGAGAAGTGAGAACCAGTTTGGAACAAGTAATTTCCTTCAGATCATCTCTAGTTTGGTGTCAACCCCAGCTTGGAAGATCAATTTCAGGTCTGAGGGATCAGTCTTAGCACTGGCTCCAAGTTTGGAGGGTTGGCTTCTGTTTCAGGGCTGGGAATAGGTTCTGGACTGGGGTCAGGATCAGCCCAGCATTGGGTGTCACAAGCTTCTTCCTAACCCCAGTTGTTTCGTTGGCCTCACTATGGGGCTCCACTGCTTGGGGAGAGTTTGTCTGTGAAGGTGGTCAACTGCAGCCGCGTGTTCAGCCACAGGTGAGTGGCCCGGGGGTAGCCAGGGATGCAGGAGGGTTGGAGATGGCTAGTGCTACTCCCCTGGGTCATTGTTTGGTCCATGTCACTCTCCCAGGCCTCTGGGGACCCTGGTGATCTCCCTGCAGCAACTGCAGAATGCTGGGCATTTGGTGCTTCGTGAGGCCCTAGTGGATGAGAATCTTCGAGTGTCTCCGGTGAGTCCTAGCAGTCATCGGCCTGTCTTCTCCAAGCCACAAACTCCCTGTAGATAAAGGGTTCCATTTACCCTAGAGGAAACTCAAGAACCAACCTAACAAGGTCCTCCAAACAGGGCTCTTCACTGCAGCCCCTGTCTGAGTCCTATTTGGGCTAGAGCCAGTTCAGCGTGGGACCCAGGGGTCTTGCAACGGGGGAGACAAGGAGTTCCCAAGATGAACCTGGTTGGATTTTCCTGGTGTTTCACAGAAGTTCATTTAGCCTAGAAGTGGAACTTCATTTTCAGATCTACCACTTTCCATCTAAGAAACTGGACAAGTTATTTAGCATCTCTAAGCTGTTTCCTCATTTACATAATATAGAGTCATAACAAGTGGTTTTTTTTTCAATCTGTAAGTCAGTGGGTAAGCTCTTTTATAATAAACCAATTGTAGTGCTGAGTAATAAGGATTCATTAGTGAGCAGAACCAGATAAGGATTAGTCCTCTTGGAACTCCCTAGCTAAACAGGGAGGCAAACATTAAGCCAATATTCACACACACACACACACACACACACACACACACAGAAAAATGTAAAATTAGAGCTAGTGGGTGTTACAAAAGACTGGCAAAGGGTTGAAACAATGTATAACAGCACTACTGACCTAGGATGGGTTGGAAAAGTTTTCCCAAGGAAATAGTGTGTGAACTTGGAAACTTAATATTATAAGCACTGAGTAAGAGGAGAATGTTCTGGGTAGAAGAAACAGAATATGCAAAAGCTCAGTGCCCTGAAGGAGCAGAGGCAGGGTGCAGAGCAGGAGCAGAACCTGGAACCTGGAATGAGATGAAACTGGAAAGGCTGGCAGGGACCATGCAGAGCTGTGAAGCTCACAGTAAGAGACTGGCCCTTTTAAGAGGTAACTTGAATATTAAGTTCTTAACAAAATTATGAATAATTAACATTATCGATAATCAGAGAAGAACCATACATCATCACAGATGCAGGCCAGGAGGGTTTCTATTTATAGGTGGAGTAAAAGCCACTGTCCTTTAGATCTTTTATCCAGAGTACTTTGAGGGACCTAGGGCACATTGTACCTGGCTTCAGATCCAGGTGGAGCTTGACCTGAAGTACCAGCCTCCAGAGGGCGCTGCAGGAGCGTGGGCAGAGGAGGACTTTGGGACACCTATCCGGGACAGGTAACCCTCCCAGGACCTGAGCAAGGCCTGAGGTCCCAGCCCAAGAAGGTCCTAGAAAGGGAAAAGTGGCACCAAGCTCAGTCTGCTGGATATAATGACTCAAGATCTGTGCCAGCAAGGTAGCCGCTTTGTAGTCAGGCCTCCCTTTCTCTTTGTTTCTCCTCCTCCCAGCTCAGAGTTGATCATTCCCAATGTGGGCTTCCAGGAGCTGGAGTAAGTATGTGGGAATAACCTGGGATCAGCAGGGTCACCCTTAAGGTTAGAAGTTTGTTCCAATGTCTGGGATCAGGACTGAATCAATTCCAGGGTCTGTGGTCAGTTCTAGAATCAGGGAATGAGTTCTGGAATTAGAAGGATCCCAGGGTTATTAATCTGTCCTGGGATCAGGTGAAAGGTCAAAGGTCAGTCCTAGGGTCATTGAAGTCAAAGATGGCCAGAAATGGGTGACAAGTCCCAGGCATGTCCTGTGAGAGCCTCTTCTGTCAGGCCTGGGGAGGTCCGTTTGGAGCGGCGGGCAGTGGCTCTGGGCCGCAGGCTAGCTCGAAACCTAGGCCCGCAGGATGATGAGGAGAATGAGCTGGAGCTGGAGTTGGAGCTGGAGCTGGATGATGAGCCTGATGTGGAGCTTTCTGGAGTTGTGTTCAGCCCCCTCAAGAGGTAATTCACACCCACCCAGCCCCACTCCCACTCTGCCAGTGAGTCAGACTTACTGCTCATATAGGTAGATCCACTCCCACCTACCCTCATAAACACAGTCCCAGGGGATGGGTGAATGGTGCATATCTTGGGGTCAAGAGTCAATTACTCATAGGCATAGACACTGCCATGATGAAGGTCAGTCATACTTGCTTAACACTGGTAGGTGATAAAAGCTTGATGAGGGCAAATTTTGCAATGTCTCATTGCTTTGCAGCATTGGCACATAGTAGGTGCCCAATAAATTTTGTTGCATGAATGAATATTATCAGTACTGTAGGAATAAGTCATATTCTGTATATAGACAAGCCCCAAAAGACTCGAATCCAAAAGTTTAGAGGGAAGAAGAGACCTCCCCAGCATCAAGCAAGTGTGCATGTATTGGTGGGAAAGGGGGAACTGAGAGCTGACCTTAAGCTCTTCTGCAGCCGAGCCCGGGGTCCAGCCCACCAGGACCACTGGCAGATGTCCAGGGCCCAGGACTTCCAGGTACTGCTTTCCTGCCAGCCCCTAACCCTCTTGTACCTCCTGTTGTTTGTGCACTTTCCTCCCTCTAGCCTGGCAGGTCTGTCTTCCTGTCCTCCCCTTTCTGTACCCCTTAGGTGGGAGTCACTGTGCTTGAGGCTCAAAAACTGGTAGGAGTCAACATTAACCCCTTTGTGGCCGTGCGTGTTGGGGATCAGCGCCAAGTCACAGCCACACAGCGTGGGACCAATTGCCCCTTCTACAACGAGGTGGGTGCAACCAAGGAAGAGAAGCAGTTTGAGAATAGACGGCACTTAGAGAGGACTCTGTGGGGGTGCAGCCTGGTGCAGTTTCCTCACCTGCCCAGCCTATGGGTGGGCGGGGCTTATTGAGCAAGTGGGGATGTGGAATTGTAAGGACCACCTTCCCTTTGCTTGAGGCCCTTCACAGCTAACCTCTCATCCCCACCTCAACCCAGTATTTCTTGTTCGAATTTCATGAGACCCGGCTTCACCTCCAAGACTTACTACTGGAGATCACGGTGAGGCGGGTACACTGTGGGCAAAAGTTTCCATCAGAGAAGAGGGGGGGCCCGGACGTGGTGCTGCATGCCTGTAATCCCAGCTGGTAGGCCAAGGCAAGAATATCACAAATTCAAGCTCAGCCTAGACAATTTATCGAGAGCCTGTCTCAAAACAATAAATAATAAAAAGTCTATCATCCCCACTGTTATAACAGTAATAATAATAATAATAATAATAATAATAATAAAGGGCTGGGGATGTAGTTCAGTGTCAAAGCCCTGGGTTCAATTCTGAAAAAAGAGAAAAGAAAGAGAATGAAATAAGAAAAGGAGAAAGTGAGAGAGGAAAAGAAAAAAAATTGGATGCAGAAACTCTCTGGACTAACAATACTTTTCCCCAGGCTTTCCACTCGCAGACACTCCCTTTTATGTCCACTCGGATAGGCACCTTCAGGATGGACCTGGGCATCGCCTTTGACCAGCCAGGTACCAAACTCTTTCTTTACTGTGACTCCTGTGCTCGGATCAGGACCTCGGAAGTAGGTCCCCGTAGGCTGAGATTCCAACTCTTGGGAAGGCGCAGGCACCAGACAGGAGCCCCGACCACTGTCCAGGGCTCAGGTCCCAGCCTACGACCGCCCTTTGCATCTGGCTGGTGATCCCTGAACCCTGGCCTTCCTCACGCTCCCAGATGGCCACTTCTACCAAAAATGGGCTCCTCTACATGACCCCCAAGACACCCGCGCTGGGACCAAGGGCTTCGTCAAGGTCACCTTGTCAGTGAGGGCGCGCGGGGACCTGCCCCCTCCACTACCACCCCCTGGCCCAGGTCACAGTTTGGACATCGAGAAGTGAGCTGGGGTGTGAGGGGCAAGGGAGAGTCGGACGGGTGTGGCCTCGGGGCGCGGAGACCCACAGCTGCCAGGCCTTCAGCTTCCGGGTGTCTCCGCGCCCGGCTCCCCCAGGAACCTGCTCCTGCCCCGCGGGGTACGTGCTGAGAGGCCGTGGGCGCGGCTGCGCGTGCGCGTCTACCGTGCGGAGGGGCTTCCCGCGTTGCGCCCGGGGCTGCTAGGCAGCCTGGCCCGCGCCTTGCAGGACCAGCGAGTCCTCGTGGACCCCTACGTGCATGTGTCCTTCCTGGGGCAGCAGGTAAGTGGCTCTCGCATCCACTCCACCGCGGCTCACGCCAGGTCCCGCACCGACCCCTCTCCACCCGGCTTCGCCGCCGCTTACAGGGCGAGACTTCAGTGCGCAGCGAGGCGGCGGCGCCCGAGTGGAACGAGCAGCTGAGTTTCCTGGAGCTCTTTCCCCCGCTGACGCGCGGCCTCCGCCTGCAGCTGCGGGACGACGCGCCCCTCGCCGGCGCGGCCCTCGCCACGCACGTGCTGCACCTGAGGCAGATCTCCCACCCGGGGCGCGCGGGTGAGCACGTTTGGGTCCCGCCGCGGTTCTCTCAGAGCCTTACCTGCCCCCAGCTGTCAAAATCCTGCCACAGCAGCGTGTCCCAGACCAGCCCGCAGTCCGGCCTTTCCAGTTCTCTAGCGCCGAAACAACGCCCCCTTTCGGTCCTTCGCTCGCCCCATCTGGGCTCCGCCTCCAGGGCTCCGGCTCCGCCTCAAGAGCCTGGTTTAGAAGTCGACAGGTCGCAGTCTGCAGCTGTCTGTCTACAGCTGTTGCCTTAGACGTCTCTGCCGGGTCACCTGGGCTCCTCCCTGCCCGACCCCCACGCAGAACTCGGAAGTGTTAAGGGCGTGGAGCACAGAGGACTCTAGTGCCCACCCGCCCGGTGCTCCCCTCCGAAGCCCTGTTCTTGTTCCTCACAGCGGGGTTTAACCCCACCTTCGGCCCGGCCTGGGTGTCCCTCTATGGCTCTCCCCCGAGTGGGGGACTCCGGGATGGACTTCAGAGTCTCAATGAAGGCGTGGGCCAAGGCATTTGGTTCCGTGGCAGACTCCTGGTGGCTGTGTCCATGGAAGTGTTCGAAGGAAGAGCAGAATCTGAGCCACCTCAGGCCCCACAAGGGTCCAGCTTGTCCCGGCTCACCGGAAAAAAGAAGAAAGCCAGGCGGAGCCAGGCCCCAGCTGGGGTTCCGCAGCAGCGCGGAGAGGCCAGCTCCAGTGCGGATGGGCCTGAAGTTCCTAGTGCCGTGGAGGTGGAGGTGGAGGAGTTGCTGCCTCTGCCGGAGGTGGGGGCTGGGGCCTCTCAGCCCTGGAGGGTGGAATCTAGTCCCAGGCATTAACCGCCAAGGCGTGTGTGTGTGTGTGTGTGTGTGTGTGTGTGTGTGTGAATAAATGAATGGATTTTGGGGCCTGGGTGAAGAGGGAGGGGCTGATCAGACAGAGAGGCCCGAAGTAACCAGGCTGCAAAGGCAGAGACAGCGATAGGATAGGATGTCTGTGGTGACCTCTGGGTTTTGCTTACAATGACTTTCCCTGGTTGTTGTGGCCAGGAATAGTTCAGGTTTCTCCCTGGGATCTGGGAGAGTCCAGCATGATACCCTTTCACAGAACGCTCTTGCACCCCGTGAAGATTTCCTGCTTTTCTGCGTGCTCTTCGAGGCCACCATGATTGATCCTGCTGTAGCCTCGAAGCCCATCAGCTTTGAGATTTCCATAGGTGTGTAGCTTAGCCTAGCCCCTGAGTGTGATGGGTTTGAGGGTGGTCACTCTTGTTTCAGACCTTAGGTTCCTGGATGAGGTTGGGTACTGACATCTATTGCGGCAGAGGCAGTTGAGGGAGGGATCTGGCTCTCAGCATGTGACCTACTGACTTGCTGCTCTGGGGGTAGGTCATGCAGGTCGCAGGGAGGAGCAGCTGCACAGAGGTTCCAGGGCTGGGGAGGGAACCACAGACTCCGTGGCGGAGGCGCAGCCTCTGCTGGAGTCTGAAGACATGGGGGCCAGGCTGGAGGAAGAGGAGGAGCTGGGGACCCCAGCCCAGTGGCCTGAACCTGTGGATGGCAGTGGGTAAGTGTTCCTGGAGGTTGCAAGGGGGATGTTGGGAGGTCCCCAGGCATGCAGGATGACCCCAAATCCTCTGCTTCTCTCCATCTGACCCAGAGCTTACTTCTGCTTGCCTCTGTGTCACCACAAGCCCTGCATACATGTGTGGAGCCGATGGGAGGATTACACGTGGCGCCTGCAGAGCAGCAACTGTGTGTGCAAAGTGGCCGAGAGGCTGGTGAGGGCAAGACTGAGGGCCACCAGGAAAGGCAGGATCATAGGACTTTGGGGTGACTTTACCCTTGGAAGGGAGCTCCAGAGAGAGCTAATGGCCAGCACCTTGTTGGTGCAGGGGCAAAAGGTGGTGGACAAAGAGCACGGCTTCTGGAAAAACTGTGGGGCTGAATTTGAGGAAGGACTTAGATTCAGGATTGTTGGACCCAGGAAGGGGCTGGTGATGGAGCTGGGTAGACCTACTGAGAACTGGGCCCTACAGGCTGGCACCGTAGGGAGACTAGGAAAATGGAGCCATGCATCCAATGGAGCTAAAGAAGGGCAGGCCTAGAGGTGCGGTGGTGAGCAGGTGGGGCATCAGGGTTGGGGAGTGGGGTTGGGGCCAGCAAGACTGACCCTTTCTTGGTTGCTCAGGACCAGGGGCTGCAGGAGGTTGAGAAGATGCAGCGCAAGCCAGGGCTGGGTGCCCGCCTGCGGCTCAAGCAGGCTCTGGAAGAGCTGGTGGCTGGGAGCAGGTAAGCGGAGATCAGCCCCTACAGTGGCTTGTGACCCATGTTCTTGCTTCCATCTTTGACCTTCACTGCCCTGCTTTCCATAACCTCCAGACACTTAAGTCCTTTTCTGATACTCTTCTCCAAAGAGTTATTGGCCTACTTCAACAAATATTTGTGACACTTGTTACGGTAGACACTGTTTTAGGCACAGGAGTAGCAGTGAAATACGCTCCTGCCACAAGTCCCTGAAGCTTACATTTCTGTGGGAGATATGAGAAGAGACACAGGTGATAAACATGTAAATAAAGAGATAGAAATATACTAAGGAGGGTATGTGTTGGTTGAGGAAATAAAGCAAAGATGCATTAGAGAAAGGTGTGGCAGTTTTATAAAGAGATGCCATTGTGAAGGTGATGTAAAAACAATCAAGAACAAGCCGTATCTGTGAAAGTGTACCATACAGAGGTGTTGGCATATGCAAAGGCTCTGAGGTAACAGCATACCAGGTGTGTTTGGGGAAGAGCAAAAGGGAACCAGTGTGACTGCAGCAGTGTGAGGAGAGTAGATAAGGCTAGAGAGGGCAGAGAGGAAGGGTCATAGGAAAGACAGATCATGGGGGTGTCTCATAGGCCATTGGTAGTGACCTTGGCTGCTTCTCTGAGTGACACAGGGAGCCACTGAAGGTTTTGGAAAGAGGAGATATGCTCGAGTTACGCTTATCCTTTGAGGAGGGATGGGGAAGTGGTAGTGTAAGGGAAGAAGCAAAGGGGGATCACTAAAGTCAGCCTTGTAATAATCCAGGTGAGGGGTGGTATGAATCTAACCTAGGGTGGTCTCAGTAGATACGTGCATCAAGAATGGATTAATGAGAAATTGTGGCACTGGAGGTGACACCTCAGAACTTGCAGATGGCCAGGCATACATGGGGTGGAGGAGCATGTGCGAAGAATTGGGTGACTTTGGCTTGCACAGCTGTATCCATGGTGCTGTTGACTGAGCAAGGGATGCAGAAGAAGGTCTGAAGCGGGGCGGGGTATTGGAAGCTCACTCCGGGCTTGTTAACTTCAAGATGTCTGTTAAGACTTAGAACTGAACATGTCTGGCAGTCAGCCAACAGGTTGAGCCCTGGGGACAGTGTTAGGCTGGAAATACAAATTTGGGAGCTGGTGTTATGTAGACAAGACTGGATAAGACCACCTGGGAGCAGAGAAAGCGATCTAGGACCTGGAGAGCTCCAGCACTGAGAGCAGGGTGGAAGAGGGGGGCCCAGCCAACACTCCCATCAGTAGAGGCAGTGGGGTAGCAGATGGGGGTGGTCATTTTCCTGTCTCACTTTGCTCAGCTTTTAGGGTCAGGGGACACGGTGCAGCCTACCCTCCATCTCGAAATGCTCACTGTTGGTTTCCACAGCCCCACACTCTCATTTTCCCTTTTTCATCTCTTCTGCTGCCTGCTCCCCTCCCTCCTCGACTCTGAACATTCTAGGGTCCTTGTGTGAATGTCACAGAGCTTCACTGCAAGGCTGTTTTCTGTCTACACCCCTCAAGTCCTCGAAACAGCAGCCACCTTTGGTCTACTATGTTTCTCCCCAAATAACACTTGGTCTTATATTAATTTTTGCCCCAAAAGACACAACAGAGTTTATTTCCAAAGGATGTCTTATTTTTCATGTATAACAATCTACATTTATTCATGTACAAACATTTAATTTATTCAAATGCAGTCATGTCATGTTCATCATCATAACTCTTGAAACCCTGAATTTCTAGCCTGAATTTCTGTTTTCTGTGCCACTAAGCTATATCCCCACAGCCTGAATTTCTTGTGACTCCATTTTCTATAAAGTCATTGACCCAAATTCTCATGTCCAGCAATGGAGCTGTCCTTAAATGAGCACTTGTCCATTTAGCCTGCTTGTTGTACATTGGCAACACAGCGGTCAGTGATTTTACCCATGAACTCTTCACCCAAATCAAGGCTTCACGGTTTCTGTTAAACCAAGTGTCATTGAAGACTTATGCAACAGGCATGGCAACAAAAAGGATGACAGTTAAGAATGACAGCCTGCACAAAAGTGATGAAAAAATTCCAGACACCAAAATTCATAAAATGTTCATTTCCATGAATGCGTTAAGTATATCTATTACAAAAACATGACATATTGAATTATGAAGATTCATATTAGACACACTGCATCTATTTGTTATCAAGTGTGCATGTTATTTGTCTGCTATCTGTACTGCAATTGGTCATTCGGCAGTAAGTCTGGAGTTTATCTGTTTATTTAGGTATTTACCTCTTGTCCATTTGGTATTTACAAATGCTTAATTATAATTTATATTATCATTTGTTTTAACTTTAATGTCAATAGTATTATTTATATTTAATTACATATTAATATTACTACTTTATAATAATTCAGTAGGTCCATTGTGTGTTGCAGTGGACATGCTAAATGTGTCTGCTTGGCTGACAATCTTAACTGGAGCTTATTTTTCGGATAGAACTTGCATTGCAAGCATCTTGGAAAATCATGCTAGGGTTTATTTTCTGGTTAGAGTTTATTTTCAGGGAAATATGGTAGCTTCATTCCTTGCTTGTTTTTCTATAGAGCACAATTAAATTATCTCTATTTTCACTTTATTAAAATTACTTTTTGGAGACTTGGGCATATAGCTCAGCAGCATATGTACCTACCTAGCAAGTGCAAGGTTCTGAGTTTGATTCCCAGTACACCCCCAGTATATATATAAAATTACTCTAGCAGGGAAATTTCAGTGACAGATTTACATATTTCACATTTCACTCATTATTTGTAGCTTTAGACAGTATAGTTTTCTTCTGTGGCAGTTATTTCTACCACACCCAGTTTCCCTGAATCCAATTTTGAGTTTGACACTTGTCAGAAAGATTTGATTCTTCTGTCAGTATTTGATCAATAGCAAATATTTCAAGTGGTTTGAGCACTGGTCAGTTTTATTTCATGCTGATTAGCATGTGATAGAAAGAGTAAGAGTAAGGCAAAAGTGTGAGCTCTGGGAGCATTGGTTAAATCCTCAGAGCAGGGATGTAGCCTAGTGGGAAAGTCCTTCCCTAGCATGTGTGAGCCTGGGGGTTCACTTGCCAACACTGCAAGAAACAAAACAAAAACGGCACGAATACCTTTGAAGTCATTTAGTTAATATACCTTTTAAAATTTTTATCCTAAAAACTTTAAAAGTTATTTGGAGTCAAACTAGGCTGAAAATACTCTGTCTCAAAAACCATTTTACTGCCAGGCTTGATGGTACATACCTGTAATCCTAGCACTAAGGAGATGAGGCACAATTGTGGCAAGTTTGAGGCCAGCCTGGCCTACACAGGGAGTTCAAGGCCAGCTTGACCTGTGTAGCAAGACCCTGTCTCAAATAAATAAATAAATAAATAAATAAATAAATAAATAAATAAAATTTTCTAAAATTAAGAGAAACCATTTTACTTTACCCAGTATCTTGTAGATGCCAGGCCTTGTCAATAGAGAATACAGTAGGAATTAAAATGGAGTCCTAGCCCTAGCTTACTCTCAATTTAGATGACAGATAAAGCAGAGTGTGAGGACAGTGTAAGTGGCAGGAGCTGTGAGAAGGGTGGTAGGGAAGGTGACATTTGAGCAGAGACCTGAATGAGGGAGCCAGCCATGCTGATATCTAAGGCTATCTAAGGCAGGACACTGTAGGATGAGGAGCAGCTCACCCAGGCCCTGGGGTGCACGTGGACTTAGTGTCTTCATGGAGCAGGGTGGCTCAGGGGTGTGCAGGAGAGCGAGAGGTGTATTTGATGAGGGCAGGGAGATAAAAGGAGCCTTTTAGGCCACTGTAAGGTTTTGTGTTTCACTCTGAGATGAGAAGCTACTGGAGAGTCCTGTAATATTCTGGAATAGCACTGAAAAGATCACTTTGAATGCTCTGCTGAGAATGTTCTGGAGGGGCAGGGGTGACCAAAGAACAATCAAGAGGCCATTGCTGTAATCCTAGCTGAGAAATGATGGTGGCTTGGACAAGGGTGACCCTGGAGAAAGATGAAAGGAAAGAAGTGGTCTGTGTCTGAATCCCCCCCCCCCCCCGCCATGGATGCTTGGGTTTAAACCTAGGACCTCATGCCTGCTAAGTACATGCTGTACCAATACGCTATACACCAGCCCCAGCTGGATTTTGCATATTTTTTGAAGGTAGAGTATGCGTAATTTGTTGATGGGCTGCTGTGGAAGGGAGAGGAAGAAACAGTAGCCAGGAATGAGTCTTAAATTTTGACCTTTCCATTTCTTGGGTGGAGGTGGTCATTGAGAGCATGCATTTGGGCCTGCAATGATCCATCTATCTTTTAGCCTGGTGAGGGCTAAACCACAGATGATGTCTGGCTTACATAGGCAGAGGAATTTCCCAGGGTGCAAGCATGCAATTTGATGCTGCAGGAGACCTGGCATGGGGCTACATGTCTAGCTAGCAAACTGGTGATGCACCCAAGTAGCCAGGGAGGTGGATACGTCAACATTGGTGAGCTCTGGGGCTCAAAGAGGGGGCTGCCTTTGATGAATCTGGGTGTGGTACAAAAGGTCATTTTCAGAAGAAGAGGACTGCATGGGAGGCTGGGGTAGGAAACCTGCTCCCAATGGTCCCTGCTATCTTCTTTGATTTCTCCCTTGATTCTTGCCTGCCCCCCACAGACAGTTTTGCCGCAGTGCTGAGTGCAGGACCATGACCCGGCCCAATGCCTTGGATAGAAGCCGAGCAAAACTGCTGATTCACAGCCTGGTACTGGGTGAGAGGAGGGAGGAGGAAAGCAAGGACACCTAGCTAGGACCCTCCACTCACTCATGATCTCTTCCTGCCTTTCCAGAACCTGTTGGCAAAACAAGGACTTCGGCTTTTAGGGGGTCTGAAGAAGGGCACCATGCAAAAGAAGGTGGCATTGGCCAAGAAGCTCCTGGCTAAACTGCGCTTTCTGGCTCAGGAGGTAATGCCTCCCCAGCTCTTTTCTGTACCCTGTATACCCTTCTCCCTAAGTTTTTGCACCATCCCAGAGGCCTCTAGCAGTTGAATGTAACACTTGCCCTTTGGACTAATGCCATTGCTTGGAGCATTGGAACATGCTCCATTTAGAGCAGCTGAGGGTGAAGAAGAGAGAGTGCTAAGGGCTAGCAGTGATCCAGGGAATCCTCAAAACCTCTTTCGAGGTGAACTTCTGAGGGTAAATTCCCTTGGGCATGACCTTGCTGTTCAGAAGCTCTAAAGAAGTTGCTCGAAGATGAAGGAGCTCACAGTTTGTAAATGTGCTCTCTGCTAAGTATCTGCATGTGTTACCTTGTAATCCTAGATACCTAGAGAGAGTTTACCCCATTTGACAGGAGCGGGGATGGAGGCTTAGAGAGCAGAGTGACATGGTCTGTGGTTCAGCAGCAGAGCAGGAATTCCAAGCCAGCTGGGTATTGGTTTTGGGGCATGAAGAGTAAGTTGGGACTTGAAAAATGAAAAAGAATGTGCAGCGTACAAATGCCCAGAAATGGGATGCCAAAGCAGGTAGAAGTCAGACGATTTGAAGGACAGATAAGATAGAGCTTTTTTTTTTTTTTTTTGACACAGGATCTTACTATGTAGGCCAGGATGGCTTTGAACACACTATGAACCCTGGTTGGCCTCAAACTCGAGGTGATCCTCCTGTTTC
This sequence comes from Dolichotis patagonum, assembly GCA_004027295.1. Classification (NCBI taxonomy): domain Eukaryota; kingdom Metazoa; phylum Chordata; class Mammalia; order Rodentia; family Caviidae; genus Dolichotis; species Dolichotis patagonum. Next base: position 138,100 of record PVJX010002029.1, read on the forward strand.
AGTCTCCTGAGTGCTGGGATTACAGTTGTGCACCACAAACCTGGATAAAGACCTTATTATATTGAATTTTAGTGCAAAATTGTGTGTGTGTGCATGTGTGCTGTGCATCAAACCCAGATCCTCAGTCATGCTAAATATGCACACTCCCACTGAGCCACAGCCCTAGCTTTTTTTATTTTTAATTTTTTTGAGACAGGGTCTCTATGTAGTTCAGTCTGATTTTGAACTCACTGTAGCTCAGACTAGCCTCAAACTCGCAGTGATCATCCTACCTGAGCCTTTGAGTGCTGGGTTTATAGGTGTGCACCATCATACTCAACATGCTTTTGAAATTTGTAATGAGATCAGGTCTGGTATAATCCTCTCCTATAATCTCAGTACTAGGGAAACTGGCAGCCCGAACTATATAGCCTGAAAAAAAAAACCCCAAAATAAATATGTAAGTTAATTAATTTTAAAATTAATTTGTTAGGGGCTGGGGATTTAGCTCAGCGGCATAAGTGTCTGCCTTGCAAGCACTAGGTCATGAGTTCGATCTCCAGTTTAAAAAAAAATTAATTTGTTAGCTGACATTTTATGAAGCTAAGCATAATGGGACATACTTATAATCCCAGCACTCAGGGAGACTGAAGCAGAAAGATTTCAAGTTTGAGCCTAGTGGGCAATTTAGTGACTTAGTACAATCCTGCCTCAAAATAAAAAATTTTTAAAAAATTTTATGGGCCAGGGATTTAGCTCAGCAGCATAAATGCTTGCCTGGCAAATGCTAGGTCATGAGTTCTATCCTCAGTAAAAAAAAAAAATTATAATTGTCATAAATTTGCATCTTTTCAAGCTTTATAGTATTTTGCTTTTTTACTTAATATTATATTTGTGATGTTTATCCTGATTGTTGCATATAACTGTAAACTATCTGTTTTTGTCCCTGTGTACTACTATTTCATTGTGTGAATATACTGTGATTTACCTGTTCATTGTGCTGGCAGTGGATATGTGAGCAGTCCCAATGTTTGGTCATTAGAAACAATGCTCTAAGAACACTTTGGACCACATTCTGGTGTACTAGGGCTGGTTTCTCAAATGGTTCTCAGTTTTGTTCTGAAGTCTCCTTTACATCCTTAATAATAGTTGGTGATTCTAAAGAACTTATGTAGACTACATCTAATATTTACCATTATACGAAGTAGGAAAAACTGGATAAATAAAAAATTATTAATTCAGTTAATATACCAAGAGTAAACCCATTATATAATAACATAAATGACATACTTTCATGAGAAAGAAATATATTCTCCAAAACAAAAAATTTAGTGAAAAGGGTAGCATTACTTTACATTTTTTGGGAAAATGACTGATAAGGAAACTTTTATACTCATAATCCATCAGTCTTTCTTTTTTTTTTTAGAAATTATTTTTATTTTTATTTTTATTTTTATTTTTTTTGGTGCCGGGGATTGAACTCACAACCTCGAGTTTGCCAAGCAGGCACTTACACCACTGAGCTAAATCCCCAGCCCCCCATCAGTCTTTCTTGCACTTTGAATGGATCTCTTATTTAATTTGTTAATTCCAGTTTTTAAGTGCTGAAGTGATCCATCTTTTAACTCCTGTGTAATATTTTATTTTATTTTTGTTTATCGTGGAGCTGGAAGCCAGGTGTAGAGGTGCATACTATAATCCCAGCTCAGGAGGCTGAAGCAGGAGGATGACCGTGAGTTCAAGGCCAGCCTGAGCTACGCAGTGAGCTCAAGGGCAGCCTGAACTTATACATAGCAAAACCAGGTCTCAGAAAATCTAAATAAATAAAGTGGTGCTGGGGAATCGAACCCAGAGCCTCACATATGCTAGGCAAGCAGGCAAGCACTCTATCATTGAGCTACATCTACAGCCTAGCATAAATAGTTTTGTTTTGAAATAATAAGGATTGAACTCAGGGCTTTTCCCTGGCATACATTCCCAGCCTTTTTAAAAAAATATTTTACTTTGAGATAGAATCTTGTTAAGTGTTAAGTTGCCTGGGTTAGACTCAAACTTCTGCCTCTGCCTTCCAGAGTGCTGGGATTCCAGGCATGAACTATTATACCCAGCCCTATCATAGTTATTTTAATGTCCCTGTCTCATAATTCTAACATCTGTGTTTCTATGTGTCTACTTGTATTGATTAATTTCTGTTTTTGACAACACATTTTCACTTTTATATGTCTTGTAACTTTTTATTATATATCTGGATTTCAGTACAAAAGCACAGTAATAACTGAAATAAATAATGTTCATCTCCAGAAAGTACTATTCTCCTCACATCAGGCCACTTTGGTAAGGGCTGAGTCATTATGCTTTGTAAGTGAACTGGGCTTTGCTGTGTTCTTGGTTTGATTTTGTCTTCAAATGTTTTGAGAGTGGGATCAGTACTCTCCTTTCAGCAATGTTTAGAATGGAGAACTGGAAGATTCCAGAAATCTGCTTCTCGTTCTTTCCCAGATTGCCAATATTCTGAGTATGTGTGTTCTCTCCCTACTTTATAGACAGCCTACCGAGTTTGAAGGTTGCTGGCGAGTTCACTTTGCTCTTTAATTCTGCTTCCTTTCTACAGCATGTTGGGATGTACAGTATGTTTCAATCCTCCTTTCCTAGACTGTCATGGTTTTAATTGTTATGACTAAGGAGCCCTAAACATTCTTGTACAAATCATTTTGCACTCCTTGGCTTTAGAATTGCTGGATGATAGAGTGTCTCTACAGTTAAGTTTATAGTAAATTGTCACATTTTTTTGAAGTGATTGCTACATTTTACGTATCCACTATCAAAATAAAAAAAGTTCCAGCTGCATTTTTTTCACCAACATTTGGTGCTATTGGTGTTTTAGATATTTTGATGAATGTATAATGGTAACTCATTGTAGTTGTAACTCAGGTTTCCTGGGTGGCCAGTGATGTTGAGCTCTTTTTGATGTGTTCATTTTTTTTGGGGGGGGGGTACCTGGAGTCAAACTCATGACCTCACACTTGCCAGACAGGCACTTACTTGACTGAGCTAAATCTCGGGTCCTCATTTACTTTTCATATATTTTTTTTAAAATAATTTTATTTAAAGAGGAAAAAACAAAACAAAATAAAACAGAATAAAGGGTAGCAACCATACAGCATTCCAAGGAAAAAAGGAAAAGTACAACAATAAAACCTAGGAAATTATTACTTGACTAATTACATACTGACTTCTTGGAAATAGCTGCTCAAATTACAAAGTTAAAGCATGTAAAGTAGACATTCAAACA
>PVJX010002030.1:0-141344 GCA_004027295.1 Dolichotis patagonum
AGCTCCCCATATACAAAGATAGGGACAACCATTTGGAAGAAAACAAGAGACAATATGACAGATAGTTAAGATCTCTGGTTGTCTAGCTTTGAAATTTATGCTTTCTTATGTCCCATTCAGTTCTGTTTTGTTGTGTTTAATTTTACTCCCTTTTAAAATAAAAAAAAAGTAAAAATGTCTTCCAACACAAAGTCTTCTTTTGACAATAACTGCATTCTTCAAGTTGTGTTCTGTTCTACTATCACCATTAATGCAGCAGTATGTCTTTTTGGGGGAGGGGGTACAAGGAATCAAACTCAGAACCTCACATTTGCCAGATAGGTTCTACACAATTAAGCTAAATCCCTCGCCCTGTCTTCATATTAAATTATTAAATTACAAATCTTATGGATGACAAAAATAACATAATTATCATGCATTAGTAATCTCCTCCAAACATTTCTGTTCATGTGGTACTTACGTAAGTTGAATAACTTCAATAATTCTGTACTTTCAAAATCATTTCCTTTACTTTAGTACTTCATCCAATCAATACAGCTTAAAACTACTTTTTACTTTTAAGTGTTTTAAAAGGTAAGGAGCCTGTTTACTCTGGGCTTAAGTTCAACGTCAAACAAGGTAAACATTACAATCTCCTCTGAAGATAAAGTTCTAAACCCATAAACAGCACAAAATATTCAGAGTATACAAAGCAAGAATAAAGTTAAATCAAATATTTGGCACATGCTAAATTAATACTCAGAGGACTGGTAAACAATATGGTGAAGCAGTAACAGCATTATGGTGCAAGAAATAATGACTTTCTATAGCATACCTGAATACATATTGATATGAGAATCTACTAGATTCAAATTTCTAGGGTTGAGGGTAAGAAGCTGACAAGACGCTACAAGGCATTTCAAGAACTAAATGCAATTACAAAGAAGGCAGCATGAAGGAATTGAAAACTTAAGGGAATTGCTCTTGTGCTCTACAGAAGGTAAAGAAATGTGAGGCCAATACAGTACAACTGTCATCTGTTCAAGAAAGGGGACTCTGCAATGCAAAACATACAATGGGTACAGTCAAACATCTGAATGATGAAGATTTTATTTTCATGTCTTCTTTGGGTGATTAATATGATTGTGTTATTTACTGAAGTGGGAAGTAAAATTACTAGATACAGTTCTTGTATGTAATTGTAATCTTCCTCCTAAAATTTAGTGTTCCACATACGTTACTGCCATCACCCTAAACCAGTTATCTTTCTAAGATAGTAAAGTGCATTAGTATGATCCTTCCTAACACTAAGACCAATCTTCATCATACAGCACAAACTTAAAAGATCTGACTTATTCCTTCAGTAAAATTAAAACAAAAATAAGATACTCATTTCAAAAGTAAGCAAAATCAGCTTCACCTCTGTACCCACCAAATCTGTGAAGGTCAAGCCTTTGCAGCAAGACACCACCACCCACACTACCTTGCTCTCCTGTCAAGTAACTCTTTCCTTGCCAAGTCAAAGTACCCTACTGGACTGCTTTTTATGCATATTCTAGATGGGTTATTTCTGTCTTCATCTTTTAAACGGGGTTATAACAAGTCTTTTCATGGTTGGTGCGAAGATTAAAAAAACACCCATAAAACGCTCCACACTGGGCCTGACTTATAATGGTCACTCAATAAACAGTTATTCTCCCACATTCTGCTGCAGATCAAAGTACAGCTCACCTGAGCTTAGTTTATCACAAAAAGGATCAAGGTTCAGTCTTTCAATGATTATATAATTTCCTTCCTTTTGAGGTTTCCACAACACACTATGGTGCCAGATCTAAGGTCTTAAAAATCTCCCAGTACTTTTTCAGGTAACGCAATATTTTGGAACCTTCTCCAGAGGCAACTTTTGCCTAGATTACTCTTTCAGGATCCAAATTCAGCCTACAGTATTATTACCACCACCACCTTTAAATCTCCCTTCAATGACTCAGAGATTCACCAAACATCTGTTACATGCTAAGCTTTATCACTTATTCTGACCAAGATTAATAACAGCTTGGAACTTCTCAATAATTTAAACTTAGAATGTCTTAGGTTTCTCTATTTATTGTTTTCTCACTTTGAACATTCTCATTTATTCTCAAGAAATTTTCTCAGAACAACAATTTCACAAATGAGAAAATGGCGTGAGGCCCAGAGATAGTAGTGATCTTTATAGTATCAGTGAAAATGCAGGCAATCCTGTTCAAGTCTTCTAAGAGCTTTATATCTCACTGAGAGTCTTTTAAAAACTTTTTAATACCACAGGCTTTCTCTACAACTAATTATATAACTGTATTTAAAGTATTGTGGTGGTTGTGCACAATTCAACATATCTGAGTTTTTATGCCCCGATCAAGTTGTAGTTAAGAGTTCAGTTGGTTTGAGTGTGATTTTAATGAGGCCAAGACTGTACTTCTTTCTCCTTACAGGCCACAGTGTTCTGGTGTTTGGTGTCCAGATACAGTGCTATTACTATGGCCAAACCTTAGTGCAAATGCCTACCATTACACAGCAAAAGCAAATGAGTCACTCAACATTCAACCAACACATCACATTTTGACAAAATCAACAGCTCCTGCCCTCTACTGATAGACACAGATAGACAGTTTAGTTAAAATATTATTGTAAACTGTGAAAAATGATGGTTAAAAACCTAGATACTGTGATAGAAAAGACAGACTACCAACTTTGTTTTAGCAAATGGATAAGGGCTTCACAAAGGAAATTATAGTCTTCAAATTCAGTGATCAGATGATCAAATCTAATAGGAAAGTGTATGTGCATGCATGCATGCGTACGTGTGTATGTCTGTGTGTGTGCAGTGAGAGACACTGTGGTACACCAATACACATTATCACCAGTGAAACAGAGAACTGCAGGTGTTCACAATTTGGGTTACCAAAAAAACGAAAAGCATATGCCAGATGATGATGTCTTAAGTACAAAGAGCATCTGCTGGTCAGTTTGTTTTTGATCTGTAAATTCGTAAGAGTATTGATTTCTCCAGGTGAAACCCTTTCTCAGTCCTGCCCAAGATCCATATAATTAGTACTACTTGCAACGCACAAGGGAAGCGGTAACTGATTACCAACAGCAAAAACCTTTGGGCTTAATTCTCTCAGAACAAATTCAGAAAGGTATTTGGCTATGTAAGAGCTCTAACTCTTCAGTTATCTGAATACTGAATATAGTAGGCACACATATACCAGCTTATGGTTTATGTTACCTGAAAAATAGTAAAAGAAAAAAACATTCACTGCTGTTACATTTTCCTTGTAGAAGTAGGAAGAGGAAAAAAGCAGTAAGACACACTATTTTTGACATATTTGCAAATAATATAATCAAAAAGCAAATCAGATATTATACAGTCATCTTTAAGATACCTGTAATGAATTTGTTCCAGGACACTCTATATCAAAGTCTATGGATGCTCAAGTCATTTATATAAAATGGGCACATTTGGACATAAAACTACACCCATTTCTCCATACACATGCTTTAACCCATCTCTAGTTATAATACAAATGTAAATACTATATAAATTGTTATGCTATATTGTTTAACGAATAATGACATGGACAAGCCTGTACATGTTCCATAGTTCTATCTACAGATTGTTGAATACACAAATGTACAGTTCACAGGGAGCATTAGCTTGCTTGCTTGCTTTATTTATTTATTTATTTAAATCGGTACCAGGGATCGAACTCACAACACTTGCTTGCAAGGCAGGCACTTATGCTGCTGAGCTAAATCCCATTAGTTACATTTAAAACAAACACAAAAAAATGTTTTTAGATCACAAGATTCAAAACAGAAACCCACCACTGAAATCTAAAAAGTCTGGCCTTCTAGAAAGTTTATGGATTGCTAAACAGAAGCCAGAGAAAGTGCGGCATCTTGGGGGTCCTCCAGGCAGAAACCACATGTTTCCGGGACACTTACTCTCTGTACATTACATTTTTTCTTCCAAATTCGCAATGATCATCTTGAAAAAAACTGAGACATGGGAGTCTTCCTTAAGTAATAATCAGCAACAGTAATGATGAGGAAGAAAAAATTACTAAACGCTCCCCAAACTCAGCATTTATAAACTTAAACATATAATATAGTAATATTAGCTTATGTGGTTGTATGTCAGGATCAGTTTTTAAAATTTGAAAATACTTTCAAAAATTTGCCATATTATTGACACTGTTCTAGTCAGTAAGAAAAATCTAGTTACTATCAACAGAAATGTTCTAATGTACCAAGAACATGTAACTTACAAACATCCACTTTTTTAGCATTTTAAAAATTAGTTAAATGAAATTCTCATCTTTAAATCTTCTGTAAGAACATATTTTATAAATTCAACTTTAATAATATGATCCTGTACTTCATTTACACCTTCATGGTACATGACTAAAGGAAAAAGTATTTTTCACTATGCGATGGGTTTTAACAGCAGTTTTTACCGTAGCTTAGAAATTTTAAACTATATTCTGAACCATACAGATAGCTCAAAACACAAAGCCAAATACATTTTATACCATATATAGAGAATGAGCAACCAACTTTAGCACAGACAATTGGTAAATCTGTAGTGAGAAGCCATCCCAACATTTATTTATCTCTGGAAAGAATGTACATGAAGGGTGCCTATATTCTATGAAACCAAAGATGATCACTAAAAGATGATCAAGACTCCAGATGCAGCATGGAAGCATTATAGGCAGACAGCTAGGGACAGACACAAAAGTGAAGATGGTTTGTTTGTCCCTCTCAAAAGATTCAGAATCATTCCTTGAAAGTTAGTCTAACAGTGCAAAATAAGGGGGCAACAGAAACTTCCAAATTTATAGGTATTGCACCAAATGGGCTTCTATTATTTCTTGGCAGATCTACCTTCCTTATGCATATTGCATGAAGTAAAACAGCCCAGAGATGTGACAAAAGGCAGTTCAAGTTTCATGGTCAAATCACCTTCCTTTCAAAAACACCCTCTGCAACTCTCAAAGACATTAATAGGTGTATCAGAGAACACTTTTAAAAACAGAAAATAAAATCATTAGTGTAAAACAGAAAATAAAGTCATTAGTGCAGATGAAAGCCTAAATTATACAGTGAAAAGGTAACTAATGAAAGAACAAAAATCTATCACACTTGAGAGGGGAGGAACTTAAAAAACGTAAGTAATCCAATCAGTTTGGTCTTGGTGGCTTGTGCATTCCATTTAGTAGATCACAACTGGTTAAGATATAATACCTAAACAACTATACAACTAACTATATGCTGCTTTTAACCATAGCCTAACCAAAAGCTTGAGATTAACTCAGCAGAACCAACTCACCACAGAAGACTTGAAAATAATTAAAATTTGTTTCAGGTAAATTTCAAGACAGTAAAAAGATTACAACACACTTACTAAAATATATTCTCCATTTCCCATATATCACTTCTGTGCAACTACTGGGGGTAGAGGAGTGGTATGCTGTGCAGTTACGAAAGACCGCAAGAAGTGTTTAAGGTGTACCTCCATTAACTATGTACAATGCAAACCAAAGAAGATACCTTTCAGAAACTCTCCAAATGCTTTACATTTGAGCATTATTTCAAGTAGGTTTTCAATGAAGCACCAATGATATGCACATTATTTTCCCCCCATAATACCACCAAATTTAAATCAGCTGTTACACTTTTTAGCAAGAAAAACTGTGGCTTTGCAAGCAAAATATGCATGTAAGTTAAGAAAAGTGTATTCTGGGGCTGGGGTTAGGGTTAGCTCAGCAGCATAAGTGCCTGACTTGCAAGCAAGTGGTCGCAGGTGGTCGTGAGTTCGATCCCCGGTGCCGATAAAAAAAAAAAAAAAAAAAAAAAAAAAAGGGAAGAAAAGTGTATTCCTATTAGTTGAAACATTTAAACTATGTGACATATTAAAATTCATGTTAACGAACCATCACTCTCTAATGCAACAGGGATGAATACCTTATAAAAGACAAAAGGGAACTAGCTAGACTCCTTTGGCTTTTTGCTTCCTCAACCTCCAGAACTGTAAGAACATAAATTCTTTTTTTTTTAAATCGGTATCAGGTATCGAACTCACGACTTTGCGCATGCAAAGCAGGCGCTTATGCCACTGAGCTAAATCCCCAGTCCCAAAACATAAAAATTCTATTCGTTATAAATCACCGTCTCAGCTATTGTTATAAGCAGCATGAGCTAAGGTGACTCCACCACCTATATTATCATATCCTACACCTGTGTGGAGATCTTATTTTCTGTCACTTACACATGTTTACATACTGCCAGAGCAAGAATACTTATCCTAAGAGGAGACTGATAAAAGATAGCTGGTGCACAGTTATACTAAGGATTTGTAAAAAGTAGTCAAATAAACGATCCTTTTAATTTGCACATATTCTGAAACCCAGAAGTTCACTTTAAGTGTTATTGTTGGGCTTCTGGAAATGCAGGTGAATGGGGTCGGGGGTGAGAGTAAGAAACTGAACCCTGTGGGGGTGGTGTGGAAATGTATCTGTAATCTCAGCAGTCAGGAAGCTGGGAAGGCAGGCACATCACTGCTAAGTTTGAGGCCCTCCTGAGCTACAGAGGTAGATCCTGGTCTCCAAAAAAAGTAAGAAATTTAACTCTAATGACCTAATTAAATATTAACTTTGTTTCTTCTAACAGACTTTCTCTTTTAAAAGTACTGTAGTTATGTACTCAAGAGCTACCTTAACATTTTGATAATTCTTACTAGAGAGCTAATACCAATTTAACAAAATTGAGATATTTAAGTTTAGCGACTAAAAAATGTTAACAAAAATATGACAATTCTCAAGGCAGACTAACACTGTTTAACCTGCTATCTAGATGGTAATGAAAAGACAATTCAAATAATATAAAGCCTCTATTTAAAAGTTTTATAAGAAATTAAAGAGATTTTTGAAAGATTTCTACTGCTGTTAGTTTCTATACACAGTAAAGACTGAAAATAGACCTCAAACAGACATGGGTTAGCCTGCATTTCTAATTATCAGACTGTGGTTTGGCATCATTATAACACATGTATCTTGCATATCTCAGTCAAGCTTATTTTTGTGCTCTTTGAAAAACAGTACTTTTTCACTATAAAGATGATGAAAGCCAACTTTTTATGCAAGACTTATAATGTATCTAGAAGGTTCTGGAGCAAAAATATATACCATAAATTATATTCTCACAATGGGTTAAGAGAACTAAAAACCAACAAAAGTTAAGGCAGTAAGTATCAAACAGTTTTAGGAACAGAATAAAGGAAAGCATACCACTCTCCCACCCATCTATCCCCAACCACGGGATACAAACTACATTCCCAATCCTTTTGGTTTTGTTTCTTGGAGACAGAGTCGCACTGAATCACAGAAACTCTACAATGCCTTATTTAGGCTACTATAATGAAATCTCGTAGGATGAACAGAAACAATAGAAATTTATGACTCACAGTTTTAAGAGTTGGTAGAGTCCAAGAGCAAGGCCTTAGCAAGATCTATTATCTAATGAGGGCCATTCCTCATAGATGGTACCACCTACGTCTTCTCACATAAGAAAGGGGAAATAGAGCTTCCCTGGGCTTTTTACAGCTATATTAATTCCAGTGAGAGTAGACCTTTACCACTTCCCAAAGTCATATCTACTTGACAGCAATACAGTGGAGATTAAATTCAACACATAAATTTAAGGGACACACTCAAACCACACCTGCCTCCATCAGTTTCTTCAAAAACTTGAAATTTTTGCTCTTTAAAGACACCAGTGGGAAAATAAAAATAGATTTATCTGATAAATAATATATATCCAAAATACAGAAAGACAATACAGTGAAAATGCATATACAAAAACAAGCAAAATATTTTAATGAAGATGTGACTGGATATTAACAAATGGCTAATAAGCATAAGCATAAAGATGCTAAAACATCAGTCATTTGAAAAACACAAATTTCCTACAAATTAAAACCACAGGGAGGTTTCATAATAAACCCACTCAAAAAACTAATAAAAAGGAATAACAAATGTTGGTGAGGAAACAGAAATTAGAATCCTATGCTGTTGATGGTAATATGGTACAACCATCTTGGAAAACAGTTTTACTTAAAAGCTAACACCTTAAATATATAATTACTGTAAAACTTAGTCACCTACTCCTGTATATCTACTTAAGACAGAGAAAAACACAACCATGCAAAGACTTCTACATAATTTTTTGAAGCAGCATCATTTATAACAATAAGCTGGAAACAATTCTAATGTCCATCAACTAATGCATACAGAAAATGTATTCCATGCAACAGAATACTGCTCAGTGATAAAATGGAATAAAATATTACTGATAATACAACGTAGATTTAGGGCAGAAACAAAGGATTCTATCTTGTTTGATGACACTGACTTAAAATTGCTACAAGGGACTAAAAGCAGTCAATGGTTGCCTGAGAAGAGAACACTTAACTGCAGAAAGACAAGAGGGAACTTTCTGGAGTATGGATGACTTTTTCCTGTTGTTTCAGGTTTTTGTGTTTTGTTTTGTTTTGTTTTGTTTTGTTTTATTTTGTTTTAGGTAGGGTCTCACTATGTAGCCCAGGGTGGCCTTGAACTCCTGGTAATTTTCCTACCTCAGCCTCCCAAGTGCTTACATTAAAGAGGTAAGCCACCACATCTAGCTGGGAAATACGTTTTAAAACAAAACTGGACTGTGAAGATGATCGCCTAACTATATAAAAATCACTAAAAATCATTTAACAATTTAAGGAACAATGTGAATGCAAAGTAAATTATACTGCAATAAAGCTGTTAAATTTTCCATTTAACAAATCAATCTTCTAAAAGTTTTAATACAGAAGATAATTTAATTTTCAAAATATTCTCACATTTTACTCTGTTCTTGCCAATATGCAGTAAGTCATGTTTTCAAGCATAAATTGTAGCTAAGATTAGACACTCAAAAGAGTAGCAGTTTGGGGGCTGAGGATTTAGCTCAACAGCTTAAGCGCTTGCCTGGCAAGTGTGAGATCCTAAATTTGATCCCTGGTAACAAAAACAAAAAAACAAACAAACAAAAAAACCCCAACCAGCAGTTTTTCATTTAAAAGATTTTTAATAAATGTCTAGTTTATCACACACAGCCAATTTCACTATCAGTAGTGTCCAAGAGGAAAAAAAAAAATCTATGTCCTGACCAGTGACTTTTGTCTGTTCAAGAGCAATATGAAGCACCATGATAGGATTACTTTGCATCACAAGCAACCAGTGGTAATATCAGGTAGAAATATATGTGCCCTACGCACACACGCCCTACACCAAGTACAGGTAAAACTAGGGGTGGCTGAATAAGTATATGGATTGTAGCACATTATTTTCCTAGATGTGATAATGTACACTTGTGTGCAATTACCATTAAGGAAAACATGATAAAGGGTATGAGAGATTTCCCTACAAGTATTTACTATGACTACATGTGCATCTTTAATTATCTGAAACTTTTTAAATTAAGAAGACAAAACACACTTTATACTTCTATGGAATATCAATATATGATACATTCTGTGGCTGAATTATTATGTTTAAGTACTGCAATGTATTTTTTTTAAATAAGCACGAATCTTTTCCTGAATGGAAGTATATCTAAGAAATTATATGGTGAAAACCAATCATCAACTATTGATTCCTAAAAACCAAGGAGGGAGAAGGGGGTGGGGGGAGATTCAGCTCTTGGTCAGCTATCCCAAAAATAAGAGGACATATTATGGTAATCATCCCTAATGTCCTATCAACTTAATCTGAAGCCCTTTATAACAGCTCTTAAAATTTTCACACCAAGTTACATGAAACAGTCTCTGGAGGCAGATGCAAAATTTTCAGAGAGAGTAAGAACAATCTCATCAATCAGAAAAGTATCTTCTACAGTGTGGTACAGGTGGAATCATGCCTTCAAAAGTATAAAACATGCAACATACGCATCTTTCCTTCTGGATTCCAGATTCACCAACAAAGTTCACATCAGTAACTGAGCTTTTTAAGACCCTAACATCTAACAAAAGGGATCAAATAGGTTAACTGGAACACTCTGATAATACTTGAGCCTGTTGGGAACCTGATTTTTATCTTGGTTTTTATTACTCCAACCCAAAAGCTGTGAAGTTTAGTTCCTTGAACCAGTGACCTAATGATGACAGCTGACCTAATGATCACAGCTCAGAGAACAGAAAGTACAGTTAACCAGGAAAAAGAAAACTGAGGATGGGGATGTGGGTAGAAAGCCCTCCTTTCTAAGACAAGACTAACTATAAAGAGCCATTTGAAAAACTGCAACATTACCTGATAGCTAAAGCAATAGCAAGAAAAAGAAGATGAGCACACACTATAGCTTTTTTGTTCCCTGAACAAAACAGACTACTAAAAACAAAGGATAGAGAACAGGAAAGTATTAAAGGATTAACAGCAGAATACACAGTGTGTACAGTAGAAAAGATTTTAAAGGGTGGGGAGACGTCTAAATTTTAACTCTGGAAAGTATACCAAAGATAAGAGTAAAACCAGTCAACTGTGCAATAAAAGTTAAATTGAAGAGACTGGGGATTTAGCTCAGCGGCATAAGCGCCTGCCTTGCAGGCATGCAGTCGTGAGTTCGATCCCTGGTACCGATTTAAAAAAAAAATTTTTTTTTTGAAGTTAAATTCAAAAGGATTTCAAATAGGTTGCAAGCACAGGGGTGTGTGTGGTGTGTGTGTTTATGTGTTTAGTCTGTAAACTGAGCTACTCAGGAGACTGAGACAGGACAGTTCCAAATTCAAGGCCAGCCTGGGTAACTTAGCAAGACCACCTGTCAAAAAGTAAAAGGGCTGTGGGATATGGCTCAATGATACAACACCCGTAAAGTATGGTGGGGAGAGGGGTGGGCAGTATTTGTTAACCTTGGTGAAAGAAAAAGACATTGAAACAACAACAAAGTATGGGTGTGGGGGTACAGCTCAGTGGCATAAGCGCCTGCCTGGCAAGCTAGAGGTCGTGAGTTACACTCCCAGTACCAGGAAAAAGAAGACAAGACAAGACTACATCCATGTTAAGAGTGCTCATGGATTCAATCCTTCAATGGTACCAGAAGAGGGGAAGAAAGAAAACATGAAATTTGCCTGCCTTAACCAGGACACATTTGCAAAGATGCTCACAACAGCACTACATGTAGCTAATGGTAATACAGCTCAGTATCACAACACCTGCCTCGCAAGTGCAAGGTTCTGGAGTTTGATTCTTGGTAACCTCCCCCAAAAAACCACAAAAAAGCACTACATGTAACAGAAAAAAAGAAACACTCCATTATTCAGCTGAAGAGTAGAAAAGCTGCATTTACCCAATTAAGTACTTAAAAGTGTGCATATCACCAGATTCCAGTGTCAATAATTACATTTCAATAATGAGTGAAAAAATTCAAGATGCAAAAGACTATGTACAACTTCCAAAGAAAAAGTCATAGATTCATTCATACAAACAGGTGCTAAAAATAGGACCAATAATGATATATGCTGTATACCAACTCAAGTTTAAGTGGCTTGGAAAAAGGCACTGAGAGAAGGAAGGAGTCAGAGATGTTCATTTAAAGCTTATATGTTCAACATTTATGATTTTTAAAAACTAAAACAGAATTGCAAAAAAGTTAAATATTGTGAGCATAGAATGTCATACTACTTTTTTGTGTTTTCTATTTGAAGTACTGTGCTTTTTAAAGGTTCTGAAGTGAGCAGCTTATTGAACCAAAAGGGAGGGAACCCACTTCTGTCTTAGGAGTGGAAGGCTTATATTTGAAAAGAAGAAATGTATCTCTTAAAATTTTCCAAATTCACTTAATAGGTTAAATAAGCCTCCCAAACACACAGATTTCCGCTTTAAAATAGTCAACAAAACCAAAAGAAAAACAATTGTACAGTATATGTGTGTTAACACTGGATATATGTATTATCAAAATGTTATAAGGCATTGAATACCAAAACTAGACAAATGTAATACAAGATAGAGATGAATTTTCCTCAAGAACATGGATCCAAATTATAGATTGAGCAGTCCTATCTCAAAATCAGAAACAATTCAAAATCCGAAGTTTTCTAACTACCAACACAATGCTACAAGTAAAAAAAGTCCACACGACCCTTAAGTGATGAATCATTGGAAAGGCAGATGCATTAAAAACATTATATAAAAGTATCTTCAGACTATTTTTTAGGGTGCATATAAATACAAATTGTTTTCCTACTTGGATCTCACCCCAGATGAATGTAAACATTCCAAAATCCAAAAATTATCAAAATTCCCAAAATACTTCTGGTCCTACAAATTTTATGAAGACATACTCAATCTGTACTATACTGGTAACCTGATCATAGCTATAGCATGAATGGAAAGTTGGTTCAGTATCTGAAAAAAAATCAATATAATTCAATATATGAACAGGCTGAAGAAAAACTACATGATCAAAGTTTTAGTAAAACTCAATACACATTCATTCAAATAATTTGAAAATCTCAGCAAACTAAGACACCTAGTCAACAAACATAACACAGTACTTGGTAGACCAACTGACTTTAAGAGTAATAGGAAAAAACATATACAAGAGGCATACAGTTTAAGATGGAAGAAATAATTCTGTCTTTACTAACACTGTACATAATTACTGTCTAGGTAGAAAATTGCAAAGTATGCCTGTAAGCCCAGCACTCGGGAGGCTGAGACAGGAGGATAACTGCAAGTTAAAAGCCAGCCTGGGCTACACGGTGAGTTTAAGACCAGCCTGAACTACTTAGGAAGACCCTATCTCAAAACAACAAACAAGAGGCTGGAGATTTAACTCAGTGGCATAAGTGTCTGCCTGGTAAGCCTGAGATCCTGAGTTCGATCTCTGGTACCAAAAAAAAACAAAACAAAACAAAATTTAAACAATGTAAAGAACCTGCAGAAAACTACTAAATTAAGCAGGTCACAGGATATGAGTCAATGTATAAAAATCTACATAGTAGCAATGATAACTGCAAATTAAAAAGAACAAATACCACTTATAATAGCACCCCAAAACATAAATACTCAAGGATAAATCAAAAGTTTAAATAGAAAGATATGTACCACCATATATATGCACTGGAATACCCACTATCATTAGGTCAAACTGCTACAAAATGATGTACTGCTAGCACAATAACCACTAGAACCATGACTATTTGCATTTAAACTGAAATCAAACTGTAAAATTCATTTCTTCAATTTCACTAGCCACACTCTACAATTAACAGCCATCTAGTGCTAGTGACTAAAATACACTGGGCTGTACAGTACAGAACACTTCCCTTATTTGCAAAGTTCTACTGAACCGTGCTGATCTACAGGTTCAATCAAACACCATCAATATCCCACCAAACATCATACAAACTGACTGGTAGACTACAATTTGAAGGAAAAGATTCTAAAATAACCAAAACATTTTTGAAATAAAAGGAGACCAAGCTGAAGAGCTAAAGACTACCAGATTTTATGATTTACCTTATTTACAATATTCAATGCAGTCTGGTATTGACAAAAAAATTAGTCATAATAGTCAAAAAGAACAAACCCCCCCCCCACACACACAGAGTCATCATATCTTTTTATATAGATGTCAATGTAATTTGATGGAGGAATGACTTTTCAACAAGTAATACAATAAAAATTGAGATATTCATATGAACCAAGAATCTAGATCCATACCTTTCTTCATATCTCAAACTTAAGTCAAAATGAATCTCAAAAGCCAGGCATGGTGGCAAATGCCTGTAAACCCAGCATGCAGGAGGCTGAGGCAAGAGGATAGCTACAAGTTTGAGGCCAGCCTAGATGATACTATGAGTTCAAGAACAGCCCGAACTTCATAGTCAAATCTTGTCTCAAAAGGAAGGATGTGGGGAATCAAGGGGGTGGAGGAACTGTAGAAGGGGAGAAGAGAAAATCACAGAACTAAATGTAACACGTCAAACTTATAAAACTTCTAAGAAAACATAAAGGAGAATCTTTATAATTCTAGTTTAAGGATTTCTTGGATAAAACAAAAAGTTTAACTTAAAGAAAACATCTATACTAAATTTCATAAAAATGCTTATATAGTCATCAGGAAAGGAAATTAAAACTACAGTGTTACTACTACACATCTACTTTCAATGGTTATTAACAATAAAATAATATGGAATGCCACAAACTGAGGAGGATTCAACAGAAAGTGGAATTCAGGCAGTAATGTCAAGAATGCATAATGGGGACTTTCTGGGAGAATGGAAATGTTTTTTTCTTGACTTAGGTTTTAAGATTTAAGTTCGTAAAAATTCACATACCTGTACACCAAAGCAAGTTTATCTTACTGTATACCTATTAGCTCTAAAAACCACGTTTTACAGAAAGTTCAATATTTAAAATTATTTTCTGTTAAATATAACATTTCAGTTTCCCACCCAAATTTTCTCTCAATAAATATATTCTGCTCTTTAAAAAAAAAGGGGGACTTCTGAGGGCCTCATATAACCAGCTTCATCAAAGCTGTACCCTCTAAGACAAGATAACCAGATATTCCATTGTATGAGTAAATCTGTTTATAATACAGGGGAATTTAAAATCAGTCCTGTAAGCTTCAACAGGGATGAGGATATGTAAATCATTCCACCTCTGCTAAAAAGCTCTACCTGCAAAAAAAAAAAAAAAAAAAAAAAAAAAAAAAAAAAAAAAAAAAAAAAAAAAAAAAAAAAAAAAAAAAAGCTCTAGCTGCTCCTAAAATGACCTACAAAGTAAGTCATCAACAAGAGTAATCAGTAAGAAAGGATTCTAAATAGCAACTCTTACAAAAGGAAAAGAACCACTAAGGATGTATTACAGATGGTAACTTAAAAAAATAACCACCAAGCTGTATTCATACACTTCCCTCGAGTAAATTAAGTGAACAGAGGAAGAAAAACATATGGACAAAAAAAGCAAAGTTCACATCCTGAAGACCCTTATATCAAACAAACCTATCAAGCTAACATTTATTTGAGAATAGCAAGCCAAACAAAATCACACGACTTCTTAAAATAATATATAAGCACTGAAAGTCAGAGACAGTTGGATTAGGGTTACACTTAGTTCATTGTTTGTGGACTGTAACAGAGACTGTATCACAAGAGTGTTCATCCCAGAACTAGGAGAACTGGAAACTGAAGTTATTATGAAATACCTTTTTGTAATATAATAAAGGGGGAGGGTGGCACATCTTTTCTTTAAGAGGTAAAGGAGTCCGAAAAACAACCTGCTAGCAGTCAGTACTTCCTAGAGTCCAAAGCAGCACCTCTAGTAATCTTCCTACAGCCAAGGCTTAACCAAGAGTGTATAGTCCAGGGTCTATTCCACTAACCTGCTCCAAAACCGTCAGAAAGTCACCTAACCTACCTCATTGGTTTTAGTTTTCTTGTATATAATGGTTGGATGAAATGATCCGTAAAGCCTGTTTTTAAAGAAACTTTTCCAAGGAGGAAGAAATGATGGTGTAACCAAGAGCTATTTAAAAATTCAAGCTCTTTTTGGTTAGATACACTGTGGCATACGTTACTATAAAAGAAGAGATCTAACATTTCAATTTTTTAAAATGCATTTATTTCACAATAGGATATAAGCCTTAAGTAAAAAAGCAAGATGTTGCTGAACAAATCCCAAAGCACAAAAAAACATGGAAAAACCTATCCCAAGATCCATCATAATCAAACTAATAAAAACCAGTTATATACAAAAATTTTAAAAGCAGCCAGAGAAAATAAAAGACATATTATGTAGAAGAATAAATAATAAGATTGTTCATCAGAAATGGTATATCCCACAAAACAATACATTATCTTTGAAAAGTAAAAATTGAACCCAGAATTTTATAATCATTAAAAACATCTTTTAAATGAGGCCAACAAAATGAAAGCCTCATACACTGTTAGAACTTCAGAAAATAATGGGGCAGTTCTCTGAAAGGCTAAAACATAGTTGCCATTTGTCTAGCAAGTCTGCTCCCAGAGGAAGAGGGAGGTTTTACCAAAGGGTAAAACTATGTAAATGGCCATCATCTGATGAATGCTTAAACAAAATATACTGTAAATCTGTTATGGAGTATTATTTGCCCATGAACCAATGGAAGCATCTATATATACACTGCATCAAAGATGAACCTTGGAAACATGATAAAGTCAGCCACAAAAGATCACATACTGTATGTTTCCAATTATATAAAATACCCAATTTGGGCAAATTTTCAGAGACAGGATACTGGTAGCTCCTAGAGCTTAGTGCAGGGAGGAATGAGGAAAGGCTGGAGGTTGGTAGCTAAAAGGTGTGGGAATTGGGAAAGGAGGGCAGAAGAAGACAAGTGATGAAATGTGGCAATGGTTTATAACTCTGAACACACCAACCACCACTGAATAGTGTAATTTAAATACTTGCACTGTATGACATGTAAGTTATCTTAAAGCCGTCACCAGAAATGGGACAAAATAAAAGCTTGAGATGTTAGAAAAATTAATTACCAGCAGAACTATACTCTTAAATAATATTAAATGAAATCCCTCAGGCACAAGAAAAAATTACTGGACAGAAATATGGATCTAGACAAAGAGATAAAAAGCTATGAGAACGGTAAATTTGTGGAAGATACTTTAATATTTAAAAAAAAAACTACTTAAAGCAAGACTTGTTTAACAATAGCAAAAAGGCAGGAAAGTCAAACAGGCATTACTATAAAGTCCTTTTATACTGCATGTGAAGAAGTGTATCAATATCCCTTGAGGGCAGACTATAACAAATTAAAGGCATATAATAAAGCAACGACTAAAAAAAAAATCAGCTATACAGGGTGTGATGGTATACATCTGTCACCCCAGCACTCTAGAGGCTGAAGCAGAAGGACCACAAGTTCAAAGCCAGCATGGGCTACACTGAGTTCAATGCCAGCCTGGACTATATAGCAAGACTTGCTTCAAAAAAACACAACAAAAACAAACATACATACATTTTAAAAATCAGTTACAGGGAGTAAGTTAATATGGAAACTTTTTAAAAAGATGGTGGTGGGGGGGCCTTCCAGTTAATCCAAAAGGTGACAGAAGACACTGAAGCAACAATGAGCGAAAAAGGAAAACAACAGCAAGGCAACAGACTTAAAACCAGTAGTATCAACGATTACACTAAGTGTAAGTTGTCTAAACATTATATTTTAAAGGCAGAGATTGTGATACTTGATTTAAAAAACAAAACCCTACCATATACTGCCTAGAAAAACAGTATTTCAAATATAAATACACAAATACAGGTAAAAGTATACCATGCTAGCACACATAAATAGTGGACAGAGTGCATTACAGAGCAAACAGAATTACTCTGGGCTAAAAAAGATTATTTCATTTTGATGAAAGACTCAATTCATCAAGAAAGACATAACAATTCTAAATGTTTATGGGAATAATAACAAATTAAACATAATTAAATTAGGAAATAAAACCAGAAAGATATTTGGTAAAACTTTCACAAATCTAGAAATTATTTCTTATAAAAAACCTATCTATTCAAAGAAATGACAACAGTATTTTGAAGCAAATGAAAATGAAAACAAAATCAAAATTTCTGAGTTACAATTAAAGAAGCATCTAAAGGGAAATGTGTTTCAATACCTAAATTTGGAAACTGGTATAGGCCAGGCAGGGTGGCATACAACTGGAGATCTCAGAACTTGGGAGGCTAAGTAAGGGAGATCACAGGTTCACGAGGGCAACCTGAGCTACACAGTGAGCTCAAGGCTAGCCTGAACTACACAGCAAGACCCTGTCTCAAAAAAAAACCACCACAAACAAAAAAATTAACATAGAAGAGCAAATGAAATTAAAGATCAGGTAAGAAGACATGAAACAAAGCAGAAGTCAATGGAATGAATACAAGACAGAAATAAAGCAAAAGGGGGGGGCAAAACTTGTTAAGACCAACAATCTCCTGATAAGCCACTCATCAATAAAGTCAATACAAATTATCAATAAAGAATGACACAACATCTCCAGATTTTACAAATATTAAAAAGATAGATGAGCCAAGTGTAATGGTAAATTCCTATTAATTCTAGCTACTCTGGAGGCTGAGACAGGGTTGTAAATTTGAGGCTAGGCTTGAGCAATTTAGCAATCTCAAAATAAAATTTCTAAAAGAGCAGGGGATGTAGCTCAGTGCCTACCTAGTAGGTTGAGCCTCTGTGTTCAAATCTCAGTACCATCAAAAGGGGAAGGGAGGGAAGAAGAACAAAAGGAAGAAAAAAACTGAGTATTAGGAACAACTTTATTTTAATTAAGTGGATATATTTCTATTTCCTTGGAAAGTACCAACTGCCTAAACTCACCCAAGGAAAAAATTTAAACTTTTTTTACATTTTAAACAAAGTTCATTTGTAGCTAAAACACACGTACAACAAAAAAAACACCCTCAGCTCAAAGGGGTTTCACTGTCTATCAATAATTACGAAAGAAATATCTACTCTATACAAATTCCCTAGAAAACTGAATAGGGAATATTTTCCAAGTCATTCTGTGAAACTCACATTACTTTAAATATAAAACCTGACATACATTTTATAAGGTTTTTCAAAATCCACAGACCAATGTTCTTAATGAATACAAACGTAAACACTCCTAGAAGTATATTCCATACTATTCCAACATGGGTAATATCATGAGGCTACCTTACGACACAGTGAGATTTGTCACTGGACTGCCAAATCAGCTTAATTCTTAAATCAGCCAAATAACTTTGAAAAAGAACCAACCTGGAAGTTTTAAACTTCCAGATTTCAAAACTTAGTATATAATGCTACATCAATGAAGACTATAGAGCTAACATAAAGAAAGACAAACAGGTCAATGGAACACGATCAAGTCTAGAAATATTTCACTGATTTTCACCGAAGATGCTAAGGTAATTAAAAAAAAATCATTATTTTCAATAAATGATATTGGAACTAGATAACCATATTTTTTTAAAAAGTTACCTCATCCTTACCAATTGGCATTAAAACAGTAATTCAAAATAGTTCAGAGTCCTAAATATAAGGGCTATAACTATGATGATTATAAAAGCAAAGCTGCATGAAAATCTGAATGATCTTAGGTTTGACAAAGATTCATAAGTGACACAAAATGAAGTTACAAAAAACAAACTAAACTTCCTCAAAATTAGCAAGTCTGCTAATTTTAAAAGTATGTACCCAAATCAAGAATTTGCACAAATCACTAAACCAATCAACCAAATTTAAAATGAGTAAATGATAGAAACACTTAAATTACAGATGTCAAATATGCATGAGACATTCTCAACACCCCTTGTTATTTAGGGAGGTATAAATTAAAGATACCACAATTAAGACACCACTAGACACCCACCAGAACTCTAAAGTTTATATCAAAACTGGAGAAGTTGTGGGGAAACGAACTCATACAAGGTGCTGAAGAGAATTTAAAATTATACAATCACTTTGAAAAAGTTTAGCAATTTCCTAAGTTAAACACTGTTTAGGAATATATACTAGAGCTCTGTTCATAAGAACCAAGAACTACAAAACAACTCAAACACTTGCCATCTAGTGAATGGATGTACAAACTTGTAGTAGATTATCCATGTAACAGAACATTACTCAATAATAAAAGAAAAAAACCATAGATGAATCTCAAAATAACCTCAGTGATTCAAAAAAAAAAAAAATTGACCAAAGAGACTAAACATATTAATAAAGAATTTGAGAAAATCCAAACTAATCTTTACTGGCTGGAAATTAAACACAGTTAAATAGGAATGAATACAAAAGGAAAGAAAAATTTCAGGAGTGATAGACATGATCATTGTTCACATTGTGGTGGTGTCCAAGGTTGTATTTTAAAGTGAGGTTTCTTAATATGTCAATTATACTTTTAATAAGACTTAAAAACAAAGATGGCAAATGCTGTGCTTTTTCTCCCGATGTAGTGTATTCTTGGTTTTCTTCTTAAAGGCTAACACTAAAGTTACCTATTAGTCTACAAAATTCATCTTACAGTGCTTTACTATTTATCATCTGCTAAACTCAAGATAAAATTCAGTTGTTTAGTACTGAGGACATATTCTAGAAGCACTGCAAATAAATATTTTTGAACAGCAAATTGATTTTGTCCAGCTTATACTATTTATATTTTCTTGTTTGTGTTGTTTTTGAGACACGGTCTTGTTATGCAGTTCAGGGTGGCCTTGAACCCACTACTTAGCCCAGGCTGCCCTCGAACTCACAGCGATTCTACCTCAACCTCCTGAGTGCTGATTACAGGCAAACACCACCATGCACAAAGCCTGTACATATTTTCAAAATACTGTATCTTCATTTGGTGTAATTGTAAGTGACAACAGATCTCACACTCACACTCCATAAATTATAATGTGCAACTTTTCAGAAATAATCCATACTGCCAAGTTTCCCAAAGACAAAGTAGTTTCATTAATGGTTCGAAGAGATCATCAATCTAGCCTGTTTATATTGGAGTATATTTTTCATATATTTTGAGTCACCATGCTATTTCCACTAGTTTCACCAGTAGAGTAATTCTATGTTCATTCCTTATCTTCAGACCATTATCCGATCTAAATGTTTTTCCATCTAGCACATGAAAGTATACAAAAGAAAAAAAAAAACCAGCTTGAGTTTATTCAAAACAACTGTGTACAGTTGCTTTGTTCGTGACGTTTGCGTATTCATGGCCAGGGTAAAAAGAAGTATGGCTTGTTTCCACTACTTTTTGAGTCTGTTCTTGAAATTCAAAAGTAAGGTAACACAGTAAATCAATTTTTGTTGCCAGAGCCTTTGTTTGGTTCTAGGATTTGGAGGAGTTTTTTGGTCTGTTTTGTTTTTATTTTTTCAAGGGAAGGGGATGAGGCTGACTGATGAAAAGGGTAAAGGCTAATGATGAAAATAAATCTGAGGCTTAGATGAGAGTTCAAGTCATACAAGACAAGTGAAAATTAGCTGCTAATTGTTTTTTGTTCATCACTCACTGATTTTCACTATAAAAAACAAGGAGACCAAAAAAGAATTTTAAAATTTTAAAATGTGTTCATTCATATACAATAACTGCAATGAACAATGAAAAAATTCTGCTAAACTCAAGGTAACGTTACATCCTCTAATAGAAAACCATAAAAAAATTTTAATTTATCTATAAACTGTAGACACTGACTTATTTTTTTGTACCAGGAATCAAACTTAAAGACCTTGCACTTGCCAGGCAGGCACTGTGCTGCTAAGCTGTACCTCTAGTCCAGATATTGACTCTTAAAAAATAACACATCCATCAGTCCAAAAGGCCTATTCTTCGAAGGAAAGAAAATACAAGCATAAACACCACATAGTGTATCTTTATTTTCTTACAAATCAAGCTGTAATCCAGATAGATTTGCTCCATTTACTATTCAGATAGGTTAAAGTTTTAAAATGCAAGACCAAATAGTGACACTGCAATAAATTCAAAGTTAAACAGTCTGTTCTCACTTCTTCCCTCTAAAGTCTAATTCCATTATAACACTAGCAGAATTAAAATGAAAGAATCATGAAAAAAAAGTTCCAAAATACATATATCATTCTATTAAGAGTCTAAAGAGATGTTCCACTTCACTATAGTGAAGAACATAAAACACTACCATACAGCCAGGCATGGCAACACGTCTATAATCTTAGCACGTAGGTGGCTGAAGCAGAAGGACTGCTGCAAGTTCAAGGCCAGCATGGGCTACATACTGAATTCAAGGCCATCATGAACTTCAGAGTGAGACCCTGTCTCAAAAAACAAAACAAAACTACTGTCATGTGAATTTGGCTTTAGAGACAAGGCAGTTTAAAAAAAAAAAAATCAAGAAAAGTCTCATTTATAGAACGTTATTTCATACAAAACTATACACTTAATAAATGGTACAGGAATTGGAATAATTACACCCTACTTGATAAGATCATTAAAATAAAGACTTCCAAATGATGTAAACTAAAAGGTATAAAGACTACACTGAATACCAAGAAAAAGCACTATTTTTACCCATGTTGTAAGCATCAAGTAGTAAAATTAATTTTGAAAATATATCTTTGGAAACCACAGGAGAATCAAACTGATCTGTGGCATTGATATAATTATCATAAATTCCTGACTTACAAACACTTAAGTTGGGAACTTCCATAAGAGTATTGTAATTCAGATTCACAGGTGTAGAGAGTCTCTGTCTCATTTGCTGGATTACAAATCAATCCGATTTACCAATCTTCTTCCATCAGGGACTTACTGTACAAACAAAAATCTCCCCACCTAAAAACTAATTTGGTCAAGATGTGGATGAAATTTCCTCACTACTGAATACAACATTTCCTGTCCTGTTTTTTTTTTTTTTTTTTTTTTTTTTTTAAAAACCAGGAACTGAGATTACAAGTTGCTAGGTAACATCTACTGAAAAACCAACCTGGTACTTCATTAATATCTTTATTCTGAAAGTTAGTACTCTTAATGATTACATGGTTACTAATGTCTAATAATTTAAAACACAGCAAATTTTTTACCAAAGCATCCCATTTCATGTCTTCTCTCATGAAATTCATGTTAGAACAAAGAGTTCTGAAAACAATATAAAATAGCATTGCTGAAAGGAAAAACTGTCTAAGACTTCACCTCTGCAAAAGAAGAAATCACAGTATCCAAATGATGGGGTTCAAAAAATTCTGTAGCTCATGTCTTAAAAACATTTTATTGAAAGAATTTGCAACCATTTTGAATCTTATTCCAAGTTGATTTTTATTTTAGTCTACCTTTACCTTCATAAACCATTTTTTCTGAATCTAGTTGCAGTTTCTAAAACCTTCAGCTGGTAAGCACACAGAAGAAAACTTCCGAGGAGGGTATTTTTTGGAAGCCCTCCATAGGGATCACCTTTTAAAAACAAGACACTCCCTCAGAAGGTCGTATTCTGCCATTAACTGTTGTCCCATGTATGAGCAGAAAAGCAGGTATGAACTTGGAAGGAAAACATAATCAAAAGAACCACCCACTTTAAAAGTAACGGAGTCTATATGCAGTAAATTTAGAAACTAAAGTGAGGAAGGAAAGCAGGCGGCAATATTTCCAAGGAATTTACCAAGTAGTTTGTTTTGGCTTTTTTTTTCTTAAGTGAACATACCCACTTTCGGAGAGGATTAACCAATATCTGACATAATTATCTTAGAAAGCATTTAAGCGAGAGATGAGAAAAATGGATTGCACTCTAAAATGGTACACAAAGAATACAAAAAACACAGTAAGGACCAAGCCTCTGAAGATTTAACAATTCAGTCTGCCCCTGAGGGCTTCAAGTTTAAATATGGGGCAGCAAACATAAACGAAAAAATTCCAGCACAAAATGATTCTGTGCTGGATTCTAAGCTAGAAATACAGCATACACCTCCCCCACCAAACACCCCCCAGCACAATATTTCACTCATCACAGAAGAACTGAAGTTCTCCAAGAGAGTCTTGAGGTGAAAGCCACAGTTTAGTAGATAGCAATAAGCTACAAGTTTTCACAGTTATATGTGTGTGTGGCAGGCAGCACAATAGTACAAAAGAACATGTTCAGAGAACTTTAATGAGTTTGACCAGAAAGTACAGCACCCAAGGTTGTTAGGCAGACAAATTACTTTATCTGTGTTTTCTTTATCTATGTGTTCTGTAGGCAACATAATAGATTAGACTTTGCAGACTAGTTTCAAGACTACTACAATGGTACTACAAGTATGGGCAACAAAAGCTTGCAGTTAGTTAAGTTATATGCTAAATTAAAAATGAAATAAATGAGAACATGAATCAAAATAGTTGCACCAGGAGTATTAGCAGAGAAATAAAATCAGTACAATTTGGTTATGTTATGAATGGGTTCTAAATTACTGTCCAAAGCTTGTGTGGTTATATAATAGAATGCCATTATTAGAGGGGGGGAAAAAAGACTAAAAGGAGTAACAGGTAATCCTATGAAGTTGAAAACCATGGTGTCAAGTGCAACTCCACTAGTATAAATGATTTAGAAATAATTAGCACCAAAGATTTCCTTATCTGTTAAAATGGGAACATGAAAAAATGCATGAGATGGGTTAACACTGAGTCAGCTGTATGTTAAAAACCCATTAAACATTTAATCAGGCCCTTATCTGCACTGGGTAGGGTCCAAAATCACCAGTGAAGTCTTTCATGAACTGGGCTTCACTGTTCTTAAAAATGAACCCCCACTTGCAGGTCTGAGTTATAACATATAACTCAAACAGTTGATGTTCAACAATACTGATAAATGCTAAAAGAAGGAAAACCGTCTAATGTATTTTGTTCTTTAGACACAAGCTCTGATGTGGGGTATGACTCAATATTAACTATCGCAGTAATAAATATTCTTTTAAAAAAAGTGTCAGTGTCATTCTTTAAATCAAATACTACTGTATAACAAAGATCTATGTATCAATTGCCCTAGCGCTGCAATATAACAGTTAATACATACAAAAAACATTTGTGTTCCACATGAGGTGTTCTGTCATGATTTCCTAATCTCAGACACCCTGAACTGGAGACTGAGTGAATCTGGCATTGGGTCAGCCTGTACTGACTTTAATATCTTAAAATGGGAACATCAGAGAGAGGGATTTAAAAATAAAAACATTAATTATGAAAACTGTTCAGTTACATATCAACTCAACACTACCAAAAAATTTTAACAGATGAAACCTTTACTATTCAGAAAACCCAAATGTGTCAGTATGTATTTATATATGACGGTGGAATATAGTACAAGTAACTTTTTTTCTATGGTCATTCTTTTTAAAATTGCCAATTCACCATATTTTAAAACAGGAAGATAGAGAACTATCAATTAGTTCTGAGAATTTCAAATTTTAATTGCAACCTAGGAATTTATAACCCAACTGAGCATATACTTTTGTACATTATATTATATAAAGTACCTTTTTACTCACAACGTAACAGCAATAACAAACTGTGTACAGTGAAATTTTTAAGAAATGTCACACACTGAGATCTCCCACAACAGAATCTTTGAAAATGTTTACTTTAAATTTCATTCCAAGTCAATCAGTATAGCCACATTCCAAGGCCGGGGATTTAAGATCAGTGGCACAGGCGCTTGCCGGGCAAGCACAAGGTAGTGAGTTCAATCCCCGGTACCAAAAAAAAAAAACAAAAAAACAATGACATACAAAAAGTATGGCCATATTCCACATTCTTTACATAAAAAAACCATAAAAACTAGATGCAGAATTTCATATTGTTGAGATTTGACAAGATTAGAAACAAGTTCTCCCTGTAGAATATGATGGATGCCATATGTAAATGTTTTAATCTTTTAATCTACAGAGAAGGATGGGTAGACAGAAAAATGGGACGACGCCAGGTAAAACCATGCTGACACAAAAGAGGAAATCTGAAATCACACAAGCAAAGAACACTGTATACACCTACCTACTCTACTACTACTTCCATGCTGTGTAACCAAAATATAGTAATTCCTCTTTTTACAAATATGCTTCAAGAGGGCATACTAAAAATACTGTCAAGATAAGCTGGCAGCATGCTCTATATTTTGTCCTGTAGTTTCTAACAACAGGCTGTATACACTGTGACTTCCTCAGTATTTTAAATGCAGAAGGAATTGAAAATAAAGGCAATACATACAGTTAAAAGCCAAATCCATAGTACTATTAACGCAGAGCCTGAACACCTAATGATATACACTCCATCTGATTCTGCCCAGGAGACAAATGCCTTCCATAGCACTTGTCAGCACTGGGACAGTCAATTATTCACAAACGCATTGCTCTTCCCCAGTGATTTTAATGGTGGTATGCAATGTTCTTTCAAAGAAGCGTGTAATTTTCTGAATAGAAGAGCATTTCAAAGAATCCAATTTTAAGACAGCATATATTACATAGTTAGTCCTTTTTTAATTGGTATACTTCTCCAAGACACTGGATGAGAAATACTCAACTTTATCAAGAGAAACACCGCAACAATAAATCCCAGATATGGTACATTTTTGTATTTCAGGTAATCTGATTAGGTTAATAAGATAAATATGAGCAAGTTAACTGCTTAACTGGAATTATTTTACTGCCCACCTCTAATCTAAATGGCGTTAGAAAAAGAGTGGTGTATTCTTGGAGATGACAAAGGTGAAAGGCAAATAACACAGTTTAAAAAAATACTTGGTACTATGATAATTTGTCCATTTAAAAAATCATCTGTCTTCTAATCTACTGAAATTAAGGTTACTTTTCTGAGCTTGGGCTTCTTCAACTGTAAAAGTTAGAATAACAACTACCTCTCAGGATTGCTTTAACTATTACATTGTGGGGGTGGCGGGGGAGGAGACATAAAACTGACAAGCAAAATATAAAGCACTACGCAAATACATAGCAATTCAGGATATCCTAAGACATATGGTCTAAATGTTCAAGGACGTGGTGCATTATCTGTCTATTCAGTCAAGTTGTAATTTAAAAGGGTCCCAGCTGGACATGGTGGTGCACACCATCACAGCACTCTGGGAGGCTAAGGCAAGAGGATCACAAGTTAAAGGCCAGCTTGAGCGACTTAACAAGACCCTACCTCGAAATAAACAATAAAGTGCAGGGGACATAGCCCAGTGTGAAGACCCTATATTTAATTCCCAGTACCAGAAAGTTAGGGTCCCAAACTGTAATCCTGGAAAATGAGATTTCATATACTACTAGTAATATTACAAAATCAGCAATGCTTTTTTTTTTTGTACCAGGGATCGAACTCACGACCTCAAGCTTGCAAAGCAGGTGCTTATGCCCCTGAGCTAAATCCCCAGTCCCCAGCAATGCTTTTTAAAGACCGCTTACTCAACCTAAATAAACAATATGCTATACAAGAATAACAGTACCACTGTATAACACATTCAGTGTATATTCTGTGCCTACACCTGTGCTAAAATAGTCCCTCATTTTGTCCTTATAATTTCCCTACAGAGAAGATATTTCCATACTTTATAAATGAAAAACTAAGAAGTGAAGACTTTATGTATATAGATGTATGTGTATATATGTATATATGTATATATGTATATATGTATATATGTATATATATATATAAAAAATTTAAAAAAGACAGGTAGCTATATTAGTAATCTGTTAGTTTAACCAAAAGAACAGTTTGTGCTTTCACGGTTTGATTGATCATTTTTTATGCTTAAATCTTGTAACCTATACAACCACTACACTAAGATAATATGCAATATATTAGTGTTAATTTTTTTTACAATTTTTTTGAAGTTCTGTATCATTTCCATGCTTTTGTTTCGTTTTTTAAATATATATTAAAATCTAAAAAAAAATAACATGAAAGAAAAACTAAAGTACAAGTAACCTGCCCAAAATCACAACATTAGCAAATGAAAGAGCCATTGTTACTCAAACTTTGATGGAACATCAAAACTCTGTACATGTCCTCTACCATACAGCAGCCACTAGCCAAATGTGGCTATTAAACACTTGAAATATGCCCACTCTGAATTAAACTCTCAAATTATCGAATAGCCACAAGATTTTTAAAAACAGCATAAAAAACAAACTATCTTACTGTACAATCATCTTATTGTTTTGTTTGTTTTGAGACAGGGTCTATTTAGTTCACGCTGGCCTTGAACTTGCAGGGATCCTCCTGCCTCAGCCTGACCTCCAAGAGTGCTGGGTTTATAGGCCTGGTATTGGTTATACTCTGAAAATGATATTTTGGGTATAATGAGTTAAAATACATTCATGTACTATCAAGTTTTAAATCACAACTTTTATTTATCTTGGACAGTGCTGACTTAAGTCAAACAGTGTATCTTTAATAAAACACAGAGCACAACTAGGCATAGTAGTGCATCCCTATAATCTCAGTACTCCAGATTGCAGAAGGAGGACTGCTGCAAATTCAAGGTCAGTCTGAACTACACAGCGAGACTGCCTCAAAAAAACCCCAAAAACAAAATGAACAAAACAAAATTTTTTTTGTTTTTCTTTTTAGAGATGCTCTCACTACATAGTTCAGGCTGGCCTTGAATTCAATACCTAAGCCCAGGTTGGCTTTGAAATTGTAGCAATTCTTCTGCCTCAACTTCCCAAATGCTAGAGGCATGCACCACTGCCAACAAAACAATTTTAAATTCACAAATACAGCATGTTTCAGAGAATACATTCAGATACTTTCCAAACTTAATAGCCATTTTAATACTACTTTAGTGTAACCAACAAAAGCAAAATTGTGTGTGTGTGTGTGTTTTGGGCTATATTTGAACCCATAATCTTTTTTTTTTTGGTACTGGGAATCAAACTCATGACCTCGTGCTTGCCAGGCAGGCACTTATTCCACTGAGCTAAATCCCCGGCCCCTGAACCCATAGTCTTTGCACTGAGCTACATTCCCAGTCCTTTTTGCTGCTGTTCTTTCTTGTTTTTTGAGATTGGGTCTTACTGTGTAGTTCAGGCTGGCCTTGAACCTTAGCGGTCCTCCTGACTCACCTCCCACATGTTCTAACCATACGTGTGCACCACCACACCTGATCTCTCTCCATATTTATTTGTTTGTTTTGGTATTAGATATTGAACTCATGACCTTGCACTTGTCAGGCAGGCACTGTGCTAGGTTTCCTTTTTATTTTTTGAGACAAGGCCTTGCTGGGTGGCTTGAAATTGTAATCCTCCTGCTTCAGCCTTCTGAGGAATTAACTGGGACTACCACAACACCTAATAGAAGTTTATTAATATAAAACACAGCTCCAGGGCTGGCGATTTAGCTCAGTGGCATAAGCACTTGCCTTACAAGTTCGAGGTTGTGAGTTTGATCCCTGATAACAATGAAAAAAATTTTTTAAAAAGTAAAACATAGCTCTACTTAAATTTCAATATTCCAAAACAGAAAATCTGAAAAGTTCTCATAAAAAATGCCTTTTTCCAAACCAAAAAAAAAAGGTAAGATTGCATGCCATAGAGATTATAAAAAGTATTTACCATTTCAATGAGAGACAACATTTTGATCAACCAATTCTTCCAGATATATACAGAATACAATGGTTTGTGTTTTATTATTTGGGGGATGATGGATGCATTTGTTTGTGGGGGGGAAATGGCCATGAGTTTCTAACTCAATGTTGAGTTTGTGAACAGAAGCAAAATTCTGCTGAATACATTTATGAACTGAATTGCTTGTAAACAAGGGCATTACTGAATCAAGTATTACTATACAGGTGAATAGTATAAAATATTAAAGTAGGATCACATAATTTATAATTTTCTAACTTTTTGATTAATGTATTATGAAAATTTTCCTTCATCATTATATAGTCCTTGTAATTATTTTCTGAACTTACTTTTAATTACAGATGTGAAAAACTGAAAACAGCACATGGAAATCCTATGCAGTCTTCACCTAGTTTCCTTGCAATGTGCACCTTCTTGATTATAGTACAATGTCAAAACCAGAAAATAGGATTGGGCATGACAGCACATGCCTGTAATTCCAGCAGTAGGGAGGCTGAGGCAGGAAGACTGACACAAGTTCAAGGACACCCTAGGCTACACAGTGAGTTTGAGACCAGCCTGGAGTACATGGTGAGGCTTGTCTCAAAAAACCAAAACCAAAGCCAAAAAACTCCAGAAAAAAATTGACGTTACTATGTGTATACTACATGTGTGTGAGTGGGTGGGAGGTCTGATGCTCCTTTTTGTGCTTTTTAACTGTAAAAATATTTTTAAAGTTTTACATGTCTAAAATTTGTATGTATTTATTATGGGGTACAGTTCTGATCCTGTACACAATGTAATGATTAAATCAGTGTAATTAGCATTATCATTTCTTCACATATTTATGATCTTTATGCTAAGAATACTTCCTTTTATATCCTCTGGAACAAATACGTTGTAGGTTACTGTACCCCACTATATGCCACAGAACACCACAACTTAGCCCTCATTATTTTTAGTATGGTCTTAGGCACTTTCCTGGCCACTAAGACAAAATACCTGATACAGTACCCTTAATTTGAAGGAAGATAGGCTCATTTTGGCTGTTTGTACGATTTTGGTTCATGGTTAGCCAGTTCCAACACAGAAACGGCAGAGTGGATGGGCCTGGAGGCAGAAAAGCTCTCAGTTCACCTCAGTCAGGAAGCAGAGAGAGAAGGAAGGAGCCAGGGAAAGGAGTCAGACCTTTTCCAGTCATGCCTCCAGTTAACCACCACCTCACCCCACACCTCACTAGAAACAGCACTCAGTTCTGAACTCAGGCATGGATTAGCTCAACCTACCCTCTTACCCAAGCTGTAGTATCAATCATGTACACTCACCACCAGTCCTACACTCCCCACAACCACTCATCTGTTCACAAGCTCTATCACTTTGTCATTTCAAGATCGTTAATGGGATCCTAACAGTATAAATAAGATCTTTTCAGATTAGCTTTCCTCACTGAGGACAACACTGCTGAGATCCACCCAAGTTACTCTAAGTATCACTACTCTGTCACTTCTGTTGCTCAACAGAATTCTATAGTACCACTACACCACTCACCTGCTAGAGGATATTTTGGTTGTTTCTAGTTAGAGACTATGACAAAGCTGTGAACATGTTTTGTGTGAATATAAGCCTTCATTTCTCTGGATAAATGTCCAGGAGCACAACTGATAGATCTTACTGTAAGGAATTGCCAGACTATTTTCCAGAGTGAAATACAACATTTATACATTATCATTAGCAATACATGACAAATCTAAAAATATTTTTATGAGCTGCAATATAGCCTACCTCCACTAATCTGTGTTTTAAACAACTCTGTACCAATCCTTATTTAGGTAATTTTCAATTTTGCTGTAGTTTCTGTTACAGCAATGATACAATCAACAGAGAAAAAAATTCATGTGCAGGTCACACATATTCCTATCTAAAAGTTATTTTTAAAATTTTTACCTCAAGTTCAGTTGTTAGTAATGCAAGATAATTGATTTTAGAATGTAAAAAAGTTTAGCTGATATGGTCCCCCAATTTGTAAGTGTTTCTATACCTCACACACTGTATTCATTAAGGAATCACCTCCAATGCCAAATCTGGATCACACACAAGCACAAACATGTCATAAGATATTGGTTGCTTCTCTTAAATTCACTTTGAAATGCCAAAGCCCATATCCATAACATCAAAATCTTTAAGTTAATTAGGAAACATGGTTTTTCTTTAGGAGAATCTAATGGTACTTAAATCAGTAGTTCTCAGTGCTACCCAAACCAACAGAATCAACATTATCTGGGAATGTGCTAGAATTTCAAGCCCTGTTCTAGAACTACTTTTAAAAACTCTGGGATAACACTCAACCATGTTCAGTGAATGGTGTTTTGTATTGTTTTGAAGCAATCTCACTATGTAGTCTGGTCTGGCCTGGAATATGGGGTGATCCTCCTGCCTCCCATGTGCTGGGATTACAGGCACGCACCACCATACCCAGCTTTCAGTGTATGTTTAACAACCCTTCCAGGTGATACTGATTCAAGCTACAGTTTGAGAACTATCATCATAAACAAATTTAAAATAAGAATATTAAACTGAGATTCCCAAATTGGGATTCCCTTGAATACAAAACTGTTTGAGCAGAATTTGCCATGCTCTAGATATCAGAAATTCATTTTGGTTCTTCCCAAAATAAAAACTCAGAAAGAAAATACATTTTTGCTGTAGTAATTCTCTACAAATAAGGAGACCTAAAACCATGAAATATTAACAGAGTGTCTCCCTTAAAAGAATCTTCAAACTATTTTTTAAATCAAAGACTTAAGTTTATTTTCTCTTATGCTGTTACGGCTTGTATCCAGATGTCCCCCCAAAGATGCTCCACCCTGGATGTGGGTGGCTCCACCCAAAAGGCTGGATGGAATACAAGGGAGAGAGATCTGGTTCTGCTATTTCACTGCTGCACCTCACTGCTTTGCAGGCTCCTGCCTGCTTGCCATGGGGTACTTACTGCTCCTCTGTGATACCCTTCTGCCATGCTGCCCCTTTCTACCTTAGAGCCAGCTGACTGTGAACTGAAGCCTCTACAAACTGTGAGCCAAAATAAACCTTTCCTCCATTAAGTTGTGTTGCATATTTTGTCGCAGCTACAAGAAAAGTAAGCCATATGCACAGCCTCATTTTCCCACGTGGTACTACTGCCTACCTCATTTTAAAAATTCAATGAAATAAAAAAAAAGTTCAATGAAATAGCTTAAGCTAACCGTAGGTAAATATTTGAGGTCCAATCAGCAAATTCTGCTCAACAAATGTTAACAATTCTCAATGTCTGGATTAAAAGTGACATTTGTCTCATTATGTTTTTATTTTGTTCCAAATTTTCTTATAGATAATAAACACTTATTACTTCCTAACTAAAATAAAAGATAAGGAAATCAGTGTCCAAAGTATAAAAGAAAATCTACAGACTATTACTACTTTTAGATTTTATCAATCTTCACTATTCTTTCATTCTTTTACCTACACTACATAAGAATTTATAAATTTACAAAACATGAAAAGTGACACCACCAGAAATATGGCTTTCCTCTTCAAGGAACTTACTATAGTTCGAAATCAAAAGTGAACATATAATAAATACCAACACATTAACAAAGGCAGTATATTCAATTATGGTCGCTATTCTCTATCCACCCAGTAAGTGTCTAGTTGTCCTTTTCTAAATAAAGAGATTCTGAAGACAGAGTTATGCCTGGCTAGTTACAGTATTCCAATCTTCAGAAAAAAGTGATCTAGGGATTGGACAAAAGACAGACAGACCTAACTTTAGTCAGTTCCTTCTTTGATACCAAGTCCAAAAGTTATTTTCCTGGTTACTGACAACATGACCAATAAATTTTGTTTTTTGGCTTAACGTGGCTTGGAAATGGATCCATACTTTCTCCTAACTTTGACTAGCACTTTCAATATTAAAATTTCATTCTGTAAAAGAATAAGAAAAAAACTAATAAACCTCATAGCCTATATATGACATCTAATCTGTTCT
This sequence comes from Dolichotis patagonum, assembly GCA_004027295.1. Lineage (NCBI taxonomy): Eukaryota > Metazoa > Chordata > Mammalia > Rodentia > Caviidae > Dolichotis > Dolichotis patagonum. The sequence goes on from PVJX010002030.1 coordinate 33,173, forward strand.
TAGCACTCATCAGGATTTTTCCCCCATTACTAACTACCATGCACTGTACCACGTATAACACCCAATATGCTGATGCAACTAACTGGCACTCACATCAACCTGTCCTTCCCAAAAGCTATCACAGTTACATGTTAATTTGTATTGCGAATGCGCCTAAATTCTGTAATTTTTATATATCCCGTCCACTAATTTACTCGTCCTAGCCAGAGAATAATTTAAGCAAATTTTCTAAGTCAGCAGAGAGCTAAAAAGAGCAGAAAGCATTATCTAATCCTGCTTAAAAATAAGAAGTTTCACCTGATTACCTTGTGATTTCAACTATTCATGTGATTTCAACTATTCTCTTTACTGAGAATTCATTTTTGGCACCATTTGACCATTACTGCCAATCACTGCAAATAAAAATATAGCTAAATGAGCAAGTCGAGACCTCAAGTTAACTGAAGACATTAACCAAACTTACCCAATTTAGTACAGTACTATATAGTGTACCATATGACTATAAAGTATATAAGGTGCCAAGTATCAAGTTCTAAGTATGTGAACATGACAGAACTAGGGCCATTATGACATTTTAACAATATTCAAAATGTTTTCTAACCATTTTTAAGCTGTCTCAGGTGCCAGTTTACATGATCCTAGTTCTTTATCACACCTTACTTTTGACTTCTTAAAACTGGTTTTATACTACACAACAATCCTCTGGCTTCTTACTAAACTTTTCAATATGACTTGTGGCTAAGATCGCCAACTACACAACCAGAAAAGGATAAAAAATTATTAACCATTAACACTATTTGGGCAAGCATGGTAAAATTCTAAAGCTAAAAACTCACCCCCAGGAAGTATTTTACAAGTATTGCCCACCAGTGATGGCAAACTTTTTTAAGAGACCAAGTGCTCAAACTGCAACCTCAAATCCACTACTTTATCACAAAGTGCTAATGCTACAATTAAACCTGAATACTGAGGATGTAGCACAGAAAAAAACCACCTATACATCAACATCTTTTGTCTTAAAAAAAAAACTTCTGTATCATAGGCATCACAGATGTAACTTCCATATCACCACTACTGGCCTACAGAATCAAAGGCTGCACTCCTGTGCTGAAGTTCCAGTGCCTGTATAGAAAACAAAACTAAAACACCAGCAATACTTACTTTTCCAGGTATACTGCACAAAGACAACTTTTTCCTAATCCACTAACATTATATATTCACAAAATGAAAGCCCTAATATACTGGAACTCCTGACAATATCCACTTATTCTATACAATGTGTATTTATTAAACCCTTACCAAGAGCCAGGCACTGTGACACAGGAAAATGCAGGCAATGAAAAGAACAGCCCTGCCCTTAAAAAAGGTGTTGAAGAGTTATGACACAGATGCAAGAAAAGACTTCCTAAGACATCTAGGAGGACAAACAGAAGTGAACCAGGACACAAAAAGGAAATAGAGGAAGAGCATGTGGAGGTATGAAAGTGAGATCACGGTCTGTACTCAGAAAACATCAAGCAGTTTCATAGAAAACACACACACTTCATGTGAAGGACAGATCAGGTGGTGGCAAGCTGCTTCCACAAGTTCTAAACAACAAGAAGGGATCAAACAAGTCCTTGTGTGGCATTCAGATTTTTATCTTAAAGGCAATGAGAAAAAGGGATGACTTTAAACAGGAATGGGAATGTTCAGAATTTCTGAAAATACTTTCTTAGATAAATTCAGCTATTCAACCTGTAGGATATGAACTGCCTTTAAGTTGTTCAAATGAAAATGCCCAAGAAGCAGACTCACTTATTTGTCCTATGCACCTGTACAGTAGTTTAATAAATAGTACCTGTGAGTAATAGCCTGTGGAAGAAGTAAAAAAGTACCAATAACACTAAGAGTGAACAGTTAAGGGGGTTGGGAAACTAACTTCTATCAACGCTATACAACAAATCCGATGTCTGAGAATCACACAAGCACAGTTTAAACTCCAGCATCAGGCAAGGCCCAGACTGTCCCTAACCTCCTTTTAAAAAGAGCGCTTCCCAACTCTATCCATCTCCCCTTATTCTATGCCACTCTGGTTTCAACAAGTTCACTCAGTTCCTCAAAAGCAGTTTTCCAGGAGAAAAAGACAATGGAGAAAAAGAAAGCAAGCAAGAAATTTTCCACTAATTTAATCAATGCCTTTAAACAAAAATAACCAATAAACACTATTCCTGAGAGGCAAAAATTTGACTTCTTTTACAACTTATACAGAGCTGCATACACCAGTTCCCACTGTTTCACACTTATGGATGGTGGGCTCATGCTATACAGCCAGAAGTGACAGCTGGTTAAAAATGTACCAGACATGATGGGACATGCCTGTGATACCAGCTGCTTGGAAGGCTGAGGCAAGAGAACTCTATTTTGAAGGCTGGCCTAGACAACTTCATGACACTATCTCAATTTTTTTTTTTTTTTTTTGGGTACCAGGGATCGAACTCACGACTGTGTGCTTGCAAGGCAGGCCTTACCTCACTGAGCTAAATCCCCAAGCCCTCAGAATTTTTTTAAAAAGAACTGAGGATGCAGTTCATTGTTAGAGTGCTTGCTTAGCTTGTCCGAGTTTAACCCCTAGTACTGCAAGAAAGAACAAAAACACAAAGAAAGCATGGGCACAGTAGTACATGCCTATAATCATCCTAGCACTCTGGAGGCTGAGGCAGAAGGCCAGCCACAAGTTCAGGGCCAGCCTGGACTACACAGTGAGACCTTGTTGCAATGAAACAAAATGAAACAAAACAAAGGAAAGGAAAAGAAAAAGAAAGGGAAAAGGGGAGGGATTAAAGTGAAGTTCTTTCTCTAGAATATCTAAGGAGATGGTCTGCCTGCAGTTAAGCTCTAAAATATTAAGGTAAAACAGCAATAGTAAACCAAAACTACACACAACATGATTATTACATACATAACAATGAATGAAAGAAACCAGACCTAAAAGTTTGAATGCTATGACTCCACTCACACAAAACTCAAAACACGCAAACTAATCTCTCCAGTGACAAAAGTTAGGACAGTGAGAGCAGAGGGGATTTTCTGGGAATGTCTCTGAGAATCTGATGAAGAAACTGAGTGCCAGTTACAAACGTGGTCATTCTGTGAAAGTTCACCAAATATTTAAACTTAGGATTTTCACACTGCTCTACATAAATACTTGTGTTTGAACTTTAAATAAACAAGTTACTAGTGCATTCCTTTTGGCAAGTATAAAAAAGGATGAAGCAAAGAGAAAAGTACTGGTGATGGGACAAAAGAGAAAGCAGGAACCAGATAAACTACAGAATGTACTACTAGCTAAAATCCTAAAGGAACCATAGAAACCAGCATTACTTAAAGTACAGTAAGAGGGCTGGGGATTTAGCTCAGCGGCATAAGCACCTGCCTTGCAAGCACGCAGTCATGAGTTCGATCCCCAGTACCAAAAAAAAAAAAAAAAAGTACAGTAAGAAACTCAATTCCTTCTGGTAAATAATTTGCTGAACTTGAGCACTTAAGAAATATTATAAGTCTTCTGGGTTTCTTTAGCACTTACTACACAATATAATAAATGTGTACCATATAACTAATATAGAACTGAACCCATTCATAAATTCCCATCCTCAATGACTAGAATATACTAGGAAGTTAGGTTGACCTGTGTATAGTCTACAACCTACAACTACATTTCATAACCTGTGCACCAAGCCTCCAACTCTTAACACTGTGCTAACCAAATGAGCTAAACAGCACAAGTAAACTACAGACATAACCGTGCCCTGGCTCCAGAAGGAAGTACCATTATGTGAATGCTGTCCACAGCAGCCCTCCATTCAGTTCTCAACACTCGGTGTTTCTAAACACCAACTTCTTGGTAGTACTTGTCACTGGTTGAAATCATCTCTTCTTTTGCTTCATTTTGTTCACTTATTTTGCCTTTCCTCTCCAGTGCAGTTCAAGTTCCAAGAGAAGACAGACTTGTCTATCTGTCCCCCAGAGCCAGGTGGCTGGGTGTTCAATAAAAAACTTGTCCAATGAACTACCTAGGTAATTTACTCTTGGGTCACCAAGTATACATAAGATCAAGTCAGCACCAATAAATCAGTAAGTCCAATATAACAGTAAATACAAAAATAAAATATTACTACACTCTCGGGTAAGACTAATCTTTAAAACTGTACCAGCTTTTGTACTCACAATGAGATTGAAAGGTCTGATAAGGTTTGATGATCTGGAAGATAGAGGTAATTTCTGACCTTTTATGGAGGATTCTTATGAAAGACAAACACTACAACAAAACCAGTGTGACTTAAGGCCCAAAGCACTCTTGTGGCCTCCCAGGAAATATAGGCCAAAAGACCTGTCTCTGCCACAGTGTGGGGATCTCCTGTGCTTTCTGGAAGTTCTCCTTTTTGAAAGGCATCACAAGACAAAAGCCCTTTTGAAGTTTTGAGTGACAGTCATATTATGTTGCTTTGTCTCAAAAGAACTTCTACTGTACTCCTAGACTATTTAAGGGTTGTGAGTTGCTGGGTACTGAATTAAAGGGAAAAAGTTCAAATTACAAATGCAAAGAATGAAAGTTATCAAGGAAATGTTTTATACGCAAAACATGTTTCCTCAACCCTTACAATTCATCACCCGAAGAATCACCTTTTTAAAGTTAGAAATTGTATTAGACATTGAAGTAACTTCCCTTGCTCCTACTTGTCTACAATTAAAACTCTAAAAACAGGCAAGCACGATGACACACACCTGTTGTAACCCCAGCACTCAGGAGGCTGAGGCAAGAGGATCACTGCAAATTTGAGGCCAGCCTGGGTTACATCATGGACACAGGGTCCCCCTTGACTACACAGTGAGAGTCAGTCTCAATAAAAGCTTTAAAAACAGTGAAATTTTTACTGGCAGAGGCAGCATTCAATTAATGAAGTACTGAATAAAACATGATGTTGATCCAACATCGTAATAGACATCTACAGTTGACTAAGAAAGTTCTGTATCTATGGTAATTAGCCAAAGTACAAAATTTCCAATTTTTCAAGTGAATGCAACTTAAACAGTACTAAAAGGCCAACAACACAAAACAACAACAAAAAAAACCCCAAAACACATCGATACTGGCAAACACTTGAGACTGGGTCTCACCACGTAACCCAGATTGGCCTCAAAGTAGCTACTTACCCTGGCCTGGCCTCAAATTCAGGATCATTCTGCCCCAGTCTCCCAAGCCCTGGGATCACAGGAATGCACTACTGTGCCCAGTGACAATTTTTACTTTATAGACATTGCATATACAGAAATACCAAGGTCACAAAAGTAAAATATGTTTAGCATTAGGTTCAGGATGTTACTCTACCCAACATTTGAGAATTTCACCTTAGAAGAACAGTTAGGTAAATTTGTAGGGTTCTAATTTCTTCCTTTAAAAGTTGGTATCCTTTCTTGAGACTGGTAGAGCAGGATAAGAAATACTACTTCGGCTTCCACTCAGGAAAGAGATAGTATTTCTTTCCCATTAGCATGCCATTTTACACACACGTACGCACACCCCTTTATTTTTCAACTTGCAAAGCACCTGAGTATGTAAATATTGTGGAAAAACCTCAGTTGCTTAAGACTCCTCTATGCTCTAGTATTAAGATTTTAGAACACATCAAAGTATATGCATAACAGAGTTAAAACTGGTGATGGCAAAGGATTGTGGTGGTGACTGCTCAACTCTTTAGGTTGACTTTAAAATTTTAATTACATTTACAATGGGTGAATACTAAATATGATATGTAAACCGTAACTCACCACAAAGCTTTTTAAAAAGTAATAACCAACCAGGGCTAGAGGACAGTACACTGGGAAGAACTGTACCAAACACCCAACACATATTTGATAATACAGCTAAAGCATAAATATATCTCTCTGTTGTCCTCAGAACTTCCAAGTAGACCACACTTTTTGCGGGGTTTTGTTTTTAAGTTTTTGGAGACAGGGTCTTACTATGTTGTTCAGACTAGCTTTGACCTCACTGATAACCCAGGTTAGCCTCTACCATCTAGTAATCCTCCTGCCTCAGCCTCCCAAGTGCTGAGATCAAAGGTGTGCACCACCACACCTGGTCCAAGTAGACAACACATTTTAAGAGTCCCTCCTTTTTCTCCTAATGTGTTCCTTAGAACTTTCCAAGGTTCCTTTTTTCCTGCTCTATGATGCTCCAAAAAGAACCAAAAACCTCATTTCTGAATTACCTTCATAATTACACCTGCAGAATTAAAAATTATCTGACACACATGCCAATACTAGGAGCTAGCAGATGATTTTGTAGAAATTCATTGTCTAAAAGAATGGGGGCAGGGAATCCTTCTAATTATTTCCAAAGTCATCTCAGTTTGTATTACCTTTCATTTTCTCTTTTTTAAAACTCTCACAGTGCTGGTGATCCAATCCAGAACTTCAAACTTGCAGTCTTTGTAATTTGAGTTATAGTCATCTGGGTTCAAGTCTTAACATCCAGTTAACACTGTCCTGCCCCTCCCCCAAAGCCCTCAGCAGTTATCTTCTACTTCCTTGGAATTTAATAAATATTCTTTGGATGACTGGTGCTATTTCCCTAATCAAATTAAAGAATATCAACTCTGTCTTCAAAGGGCCATTACAGCCCCGTGTCCTACTGGACTACCACTAATTTAAAGCTGTTTTTGCTGGCTTCTCTGGTAGATGATGGTATCAATAATTATTAAAAGCTCAAACAATCATAGGCTACCCAATTGGCTAAGGCAGTTAAAATACAAAACACTACCTTAGACAACAAAACACAACTTCTGTGCCAGTCAACAAATTACTCTAAAATCAACATTTTGCCTATTACCCCTTATCCAAAACCCAACTACAGGGCTAGGGTTGTTCAGTGGTAAAGTGCTTGCCTAGGGTGAACAAAAGCTGAGTTTGATCCCTAGTATTGCAACAATCAATCTTCTATTCCCATCAGTATCAAGTCTGAATAATATAACACAAGACAGAGAATGTCTAGTTCACAACAAACCACCGATGTACAAGAAAATTCCAAGAAAAAAAGCACTGCAGAAAGTCAATAAAACAGAAAAATTAACCAAGGGACTATAATGGATAGGAAAGGATGAAAACCTGTCAAAGTCATTTGTTCACATGAAGCCTATCCACAGTATAAGAAAGCCAAAATAATATTTTGAATAGTCATTTCTGAAGAATGACTACTACTGAAAGGATTTAAAACACTGACAATAACCAAAATAAATTTAGGCCAGGTAAAAGTATCCTGAAATGATAGTTTAATTCTCAGACCTGTGAAATTATGTTCAAACCCTACTCAATGGCAGACATCAAAAATTACATCGACACCTAAATTACACTATGTAAGTTGCTTTTCCTTAATAGCTGGGTGTGGTGGCACACACCTGTGATGCCAGCATTTGAGAGGCTGAGGCAGGAAAATCACTACCAGTTCAAGGCCCATCTGAACTACATACATAGCAAGACCCTGTGTCAATGGAAACAATAAAATATTTTAACAGTATGTTTGTTTAAAGACTAAATTTCACTGTCACTATCTGTGGCTCTTAAAGGTTTACACTTAAGAAAGAGTCAAAATGCTCCGCGTGCTTCCAAAAAGTTGATGGGTCAAGTTTTTTAAACACATGCAAAAACTGAAGTGCATTTTCATTATGAGATAATTATTCCCAGCAATAAATCAGTTGTAAACTTTTGGACTTGGTTTAAGTTTCTCTTCACCAGTAAGGATTTCAAGTTCTTACCAGTTTCCTAGTCATTTCCTTGAACATCATCTACAATAACACTTAAAGCAAAACCACAATAAAGAGGTTTGGCCTCTGAGGGATTCTACATGTAAAAAAACATTACTCATAAATAACATACAATCACTATTGCTTTAAGAAACAGATACATTTCTAAACTGTCATGCCATCTGATGGAATTCCCTATTTGAGATAGCAAAACAAAATCTATGAAACCACCAATTTTGGTTTTTCATTTTAACTAAATCTATTCTATGATGATACAAAAAGTTGACACGAATTTACTCTTTTAAAAAATACTACTTATGGGAAATACTCAATTGTTTCACTCAAACCTCTCATTCTTTAAGAGTTAGTGGGATCCACAGAACATGTCTGCCAGTAAGTGGGGGTCAATTAATACTAGTTTGTTTTTTAGGTTGTTCAATACTCCTATTTATCCATAGATATAATTAAAACAATGAGATCTGAACAGAAGGGTCACTCAAAACAACATCTAGTTGGATTTGTGGAGAACTACAAAACAGTCATACCAGAACAGTACTAACTCAAAACCAAGCATCTGACCAGAATTCTGGCAATCGACTCTCCAAAAAAGTTCTAAAGGATCCACTAAGAATTCATGTCTCATTTTTATCCACACCTCAATGCTTGTCCACTAAATGACACCAGAAAGTTTCATGTCAAACTCTTACCAGCACTGAAATTAAGAAAGTTAGATGACCAGGACACCCCAAAATCAGTTTTGACATTTTATCCCAGTATATGGAAATGTTAAATCTAAAATAGTTTTGACACCACATGCAGTTTTACCACCTTATCACTATGAAAATCTTTCAACTTTTTTTTATCATAATGAAGTCTCAAACACAATAGATTACTATAATCTTTTATTTTATAATTTTGCAGCTTTCCAAAAAAATGCACTTTATTAAATCCCCAACATTTTCAAAGACAAGAAATAACAGACATTTGCAGCTCAAAACAGGAAAGGCACAACCAGCCTTTCTGCACTTCCACCATTTAATTTCTCAAGAGAAGAGAAAAACACTCAGGGCTGGCAAATTAAAATCATTTTTCAGAGCAAAAATCAAACGTTCTAGTGTCCTATAACACACAGCAATAGCACTATTTCTTCTCTTTCTGAGCCAATACCAACAAGCCAAAGGATGCAAGTGTCAAACTCGGTGTCTGTCTGAAATAGGAAAACCTGGGAAAATTCCTCCCCATAAATCATCTAGCGAGCGCAAGGCACTGCACCCAACACGAAATACACACAACCCAAAACACCTCATTCAACCCCAGAAGCAAAGAAAGCCATAATCAACAAGTTGCAAAGAGGGTAGAAAAGTATGGCTCACAACCTCTCTTCCCCACCTTAGAAAAAAAAAAAACAACAATCTTTTAACAAAAGGTAACAGAAATCTTTAAGTACCTGGTGGAGGTGCCTTTCCTTACGTCGCAGATGCTGCATTTAAAGGCTTCGGCACTGTTTCTGAAGGTACAGACGCTACAATCCCAAAAGCCTTCGTCTGCCGCAGGTTTTGCTTGTCTTTTTGGCCTTCAGAGTAGTGGGGAGTGGGAGAAAGAGGAGGAAAGAGGCAGAGACCAAGCAGGGAAAAAAGGAGAGAGAGAGAAAGCAAAACACAGGCGCTGGTGAGCCGCCGTAATTTCGCAGGAATCCAGCGCTGGAAACTTCGCTCAAGCGACCACCCACCTACCCTTTCCGGGGCCCGAGAAAGGCCCCGGGGACGGGACCCGGGCGCCCCCACCGGCACCCGCACGCCCCGGCCCGGCCGCCTCGCCTCGCACGCCAGGCGGCGGCGCGGCGCCCGGGAAGGGCCGCGGCGGGCGCAGGAAGCGGGCGGACTTGTGGACTCAGGCGCGGGGCCGGGGGGGCAGAGCGAGACCGCGGCCGGATCTGGAGGGGGCGCGCGGGGGCAGCAGCCCGAGCCGGCGGGGGGGGGCCGGCTCCTTCCCTCTCCCTCCCAGGCTCGCGCCCGCCCTCCTCCCTCCCCACCTGGTTAAATCTCCCTTTGTCTGGGAGGAGTGGCGGCGGCGACGGCGGAGGGCGGCTGAGGAGCCGCCGCCATGGCTGCGGCGCGCACGGCCGCCGGGCCCGAGCGGGAGCGACACCGCCTCCCGCCGCCGCCGCCTCCCCCCGCCCCCGGATCTCCATCTTAGCCGCGCCTCCCCCCGCCCGGGTGGCTCCGGGGCCTAGTCGCCGCCGGCCCCCGCCGCCCGCCCCTTCCGCCCCCTCGGCTCGGAGCAGGTACCTGGTCGGGCTCTTCTTGTCGCCCATGGTCATGGATGGGCTGTACCCCAGCCCCCCCACAGCCGCACCCGGCACTGCTCCGAGGAGAAACGCCGTCCGAGAGTCTTCGCGGACCTGCCCCCTCCCGCCCCCGCGCCCGCCCGCCCTCCCTCAGCCGCTGGGGCTCGAGCTCGAGCTCCGGCCGCCGCCGCCGCTGCCGCCGCCGCTGCTGCTGCCAGTCTCCGGACGAGACTAGTCCCCGCCAGCGCCGCCTCCGCCGAGTGACTGACGAGGGGCGGGGCCGGGCGCCGCGCGTCACGCACCGGGTGGCCAATGGGAAGGCGGCTGCCGGCGCCGCGGGGGCGGGGCTTGGGGAGGGCGGGGTGTGGCGGACGTGGGCCGGGCGGTCGGTGTGCGTGCCCGGGAGTGTGTACGCGCGGGGGGCGCGCGTGCTTGCCGGTGGCCCCGCGGCCCGGCGCAGCGGAGCGTGCGAGCTCGGCGGGGCGCATGTGGCCGCGCCCGCGAGCTGGCAACGGGCTTGGCCTCCTTTGCAACCGCCCCGCTGGATTGTCGCTCTGACCCAGGCCCGGGAGACGTTCCGGCAAATAGTTCCACGCAGTTTGCGCGCGCCGCGGGGGCTTCCCGCGGCCGCGCCGCTCGCGACTCCCCGAAGCTTGCAATTCCCCGAGAGCCGGCAGGGCCTCGTTTGGCCTGCGTTTCCCCCCACTTGTGGTCCTCTGCCACGCGGAGCTTTGTATCTGCCACTTCTAAAGTCCTTGTTTCCATTCCTGACACCAGCCCAAACCCCTCACCCTGGAGGGAACTCTCCAGAAAAGGTGTGGCGTAATTAAAAGCGTACCAGGCTAGACCCTGAGCTTTGCTCCCACTCTTCCTCGGACCCCCTCCTCCCTCCTGAATAGGGCGTTTCCCTAGAGAAGTTGCTATTCAGATCCTGGCGACCACATGCCAGCATTCTAACCTCGTGCTGCAGCTCCTGCATCTCAAAAATGAGGCTAGTAATCCTCCTCCTGATTGTTTTGAAAATTCAGACACAATGGATGGAAAGCACATAGCACCTGGGAAGCGCTTGGAGCTTGTGCACCCCTTTCCCCACATTAGAAAACCGCTGAAGGTGGGAAACCAGTCAGTCAGTATGCCTCACTTTCTGCGAGGCTCCAAGAACGCGCTAGCGCTAGCCAAATTAACAGAATGCGACTCAAGATCCTCTGCCTTCAGGCACCGGGGAGGCACTGTCAGAAGGACCCAAGATAAAGGGCCAGGGCTTTGGTGGGCCGAAGCCCCACTTAGCGGGAAGGACAAGGACACAAAGCAGTGCTAGAAATAGGGTGTGGGGATGGGATGTTGAGGGAAGATAAGGGCCCAGCCTGGTAACATGCAAATGTCAGCATGTCCCACGCAAGGGAAGAATACTCAGGAGGCCAGAGAAACTCAAGAGTCTGAGAACCCAGGGAACAGGAAGTCTTAGGACCAGTTCAGGGATTAAAAAGGAGAGCGGAAAGGAGGAGGCAATGTGACAATGATCAGCACACTATGTCCTCTCCAGCCAGGAGCACCCAGGAGAGTCAGGAAGAGCAAAGCTGTTTAGCAAGGGTCAGCAACCTCTCTGGCCCTGGCTGCAAGAAATACCTTCCTCAGAAGGGAAGGAGAAGAGGAAGAAAACAGGGATTGGAACCCTAGGGACAGAGGCACCTGAGGAAGCTGAGGACCAAACACAGGAGCTGTGGCGTGATACCACACTCTGCAGCCTCCACTGTCTGTCTAGCATGCTCCCAGGATTCTCCCCCTGGAGAAAGAAAAGCGGCATTAAGGATCCCCCTAGCTGGGTGTGTTTACACATACCAGTAATCCCAGATTCTGGGGAGATGAGGCTGAAAGATCACAAATTGGAGCCAGCCTAGGAAATTTAGCAATTTAGAGAGATTTATGGGGAATGGTCACTCAAACCTATGATCCCTGTGCTCTGGAAGCTGAGGCAGAAGGATTCCATGAGTTTGAGGCCAGTCTGGGCTGCATAAGTGAGTTTAAGGCCAGCCTGCACTACATAACAAGACCTTGTCTAAAAAACAAACAACAACAACAACAAAAAAAAAACCTGTCTAAAGGGCTCAGCATGCAGTTCAATGTGAAGGCCCTAAATTTAATCCCCAGTACCAAAAAGAGGAAGAGGGAAATTAGATTAGATTATATTAGATTAGATCACAGGCACTGAAAGAAACAAAAATCCCCCTAAAGGAGTGATCTTCATACAGAGATCTGGTAGCCGCAGTTTGGGGGAAAGAGACTGACTTTATTATTATTATTAACAAAATACACATCATTTTGCAGCATGGTGCATATAGTTATCATCCTTGTATCACAATCTAGATGAAAGTATACTAGGACATTTTCATCCTCTCTGGAACCTATCCCACTACTACTACCCCCAGGTAACCAGTATTCCAAGTTTTGTCAGCAGAAATTAGTTTTGCCTGTTCATGAAGGTTATATCCTTGGGTGGTGTAGGATCTACTCTTTTATCTGGCTGGCATTTCTTGCTCAACATAAAAGTTACACTATTCTTCCACATTAGTACCCCACATCAGTGGTTCATTTTTGTTTCTTTACATAATTGTGTAGAACCCTATTACAGTTTTATCATAGGACTTTGGCTTTTTTTTTTTTTAGTATTTTTTTTGTATCTTTGTCCTGTGTTACCTTTTTCTCCAAAAGAGAAAAGTTTTAAAAATATTTTTAAGGAAAGAGAGGTTCCAGAATAAACAGCGAATTCCTAGGAAATCTTCACTGGTGTAATTGTGGAGATCCAGTTTCATTCATATATTGGAGGTAAATATCTATTGAAAGAGTCTTCCCCTTTTTAAGCTCAGGAGATGGCTGGAGTGCATGCTCTGGGCCAGGTGGCTCTAGATGACTCTAGGCTGGGAAACTTTAGCTAGAGCTGTGTGGTCAACTGTCTTGATTACTTTTGTCTCATTGCTGAGACAAAATACCTGATGCCCAAAATTAAGGAAGGAAAGGTTTATTTATCTTACAATTTTTGAAGGTTTCAGTCCATACTCAGCTGGCTCCAAGGCAGGGTGGCATGGCACAGGGGTAGCTGTTCATGGCTGTTGCAAACAACATGAGTAAACAAGGAAAAAGAGAGGAAAAGCACACCTCCTTCCTGCCCTTACGTTGTATGTCAGCTCTGCCCCTGGGCAGGTGCAGCATTCACACTGCCAATTGCAGCACTAGACAATGAACCAATCACAGACACTAGATTCAGCTGCTTCCATGACTTCATGAGGCTTGGGGGCCACCTAGACATAAACCATAACACCAACAAAACCACCTCCAAGAAGTTGCCTTGGAAGACAAAAGAAGTGACAGCCCCCCTTGCTCCTCTACTTCCTATCTTGAACTTCCATTTCATATTTCTTTTGAAGGAATGAATACTCTTAAATCTATTTGAAACTGGTGCTTTCTGTGTACATGCTGGTTTGAATCATTCTCCAATGAAGGCCTGGTATGAACAGTTCCACCAGAACCTGTGATAGGTTAAAACATTGTATTTTGTCTTCCTTTCCCTCATTTATTCCATTTTACTCCCACCAGCATCTTTGCTGGTCCTAGAAGAGTTACTACTTTTTGGGCTGGGGATTTAGCTCAGCGGCATAAGCACCTGCCTGGCAAGTGTGAGGTCGTGAGTTCGATCCCCGGTACTGCAAAAAAAGAGTTACTACCTTTAGAGCATGGGGCCTTTGCACTTATTATTCCCTCTACTTTGAATGCCCTTTATCCAGATATCTACATGGTCAGCTACCTCCCTTCCTTCTAGTCCTGTCTCAGAAGACACATTCTCAGTGAGGTTTGCCCTGGTTACCCAGTCTAAGAATTTCATATATCAGCTCACAGTGTAATACCTTAAGTTCTCCATTTCTACTTTTCTTTTTCTCCTGGCATGTATCACCATCAACATACCTACTTTCCACTTACCTTGTCAGATTCCACTTATCAGATTCTTGCTCTAGTAGAACATACTGTCCATAATTGTGAGTCTGGCTACAAAGATAAATAAAGGATTCAAGGCAAGAGGATACTAAGGAAGAGAAGGCATTGATGCAGTTGGGTGAGGTGGGAGAGTTTCCTGGAAAAGCAAAGCTTGCCTAGGAAAAGACAAGGCAAGAGTGTTCAGGACTGTGGTGTTTTGGAGGAGCTGAAGGCAAGCAGCTGTGATTGGAGTCAGGGAAAGAAGAAAGGCTGGAGAGGCAGGCTCTGGCTAGATCCCATATGGCAGCATTAGCTGAGCCAGAAATAAGGGCTTCATCCCGAATGAATGCATCTGTGGAAGCTCTTGACCGGTTTACCAAGAATCTTATCCACTCAGGATTGTCTGTGCCTTAATGAACAAGGCACTGGGAGAGGCAGACTGCTTTGAGGAGGAGAGTTCACAGGACCTTTAAAATGGCCTAAGAATTAGGCTAGGAGGGGCAGCAAGAATGGGCCTCCTTTCTTTCTCCTGCTCAAGAAAAAGGAGAAAGCCACTGCTGCAAGCCAAAGGAAGGGTCTGGAAAGTTAACATCTCAGCTTTCTCCTGCCTTGAAATTTGCAACTGCTCTTCCCAAGAAGGAAAGCTGAAGGAAACTTCACCACGTCTGGGACTTCAAACCTTAAAAATATCCAATAAAGATGTTAAAACAAGTAAGAGTGAAAAAGCCCCTCTCTAGAATAGTTCAGGCCTTACCCTTGGCCTACCCGGCTTATTCCTGATGGTCTAGGTCTCAAAATGGTCCAGGCTGAGATTTTCAACAATCTGCAGTGATGAGAAATACTTCCTATGTACAAATACATTACCTGAACAGTCTTGTCTTATCTTTTCCTAGGCAACCTTTACTTTTACAGGAAACTCTCCTATCTCACCCAGCTGCATCAATGCCTTCTCTTCCTTAGTATCCTCTTACTTTGAATCCTTTATTTATCTTTGTAGCCAGAGTCATAATTATGGACAGTATGTTCTACTAGGGCAAGAATCTGGTAACTCTTTGGGAAGAACTAATTTTTAAAATGAGATTGTCTCCCCCCACTTTTTTTTTTCTTTTCTTGGAGGGTTGACTAATTTTCAATATCCTCTCCCCACTTTGTCTTTGTGTGGTACTGGGAATTGAACCCAGGGTATTCTACCATTGAACTACATCCTGGCTCTTTTTATTTTTCATCTGAGATGAGGTCTCACTAAGTTGCCTAAGCTAGCCCCAAATTTTTGATCATCCTGCCTTAGCCTCCTGAGTAACTGGTCAGTATCCCTTCTTTAATGGAGTGATAGCAATAAAATATATTGGTTGCCTTTCTTAAAATGTCCTCAGTTGGCCAAATCACAAGCTTACAGTTCTGTGTTGATTCCCCAACCTATGCCCCTCACAGTTTGTCCTTTAAGTTTTCAGGGTACCAAGATCTCAATACCTTTGATGAAACTTTCAGAGCTGAGAAACAGGGTGACTGGAAAAGCCACCCAAGAAGGGCAGGAGCTAGAAAGATTGAATTGCTAAGGATTATTGTCCTGTTTTGCACAGAATGCCCCCTAAGTGGTTTCAGAGAGAAACTTGTTTCTTGGAGCAGCTAATCATTGGGAGCATCTTAGAACCTGGAGAAAACCTGACAACACCTTTCCTGTAGTTATTTCAGGTAAGGACTCAGGATATGCGCTAGTATCACTGGGGACACTGGAGACTGAGGCTGCACATGCGATGAATTTCTGAAGAAGCAACTGAGATCTGAGGAAGGTGGAGCATCCCTGACTATCCATGTAATACCTTAACCATATTTTGCAATCGGTTGCAGTGTGACCTGTGCATACACTTGTCTGACATGTAAAGTCGTATTGATCCGCCTCTTCCACAGTAGGAAATGTCACCAGTACAAATTGTTCTAGGTTAGACCTCAGACCATTTACCAAAGTAAACTAGATCAGAGACCTAAGTGTAAGACATAAAACTTCCAGAACAAAATATGGGAGAATCCTGACTTTGATGATGCATACCTGTAATCCCAGCTCTCAGACAACTGAAGCAGGAGGATCTAGAGGTCAAGGCCAGCCTAAGATTCCTGGTGAACTCAAAGCCTGCCTGGACTACATAGCAGGATCTAGTCTCACAAAGGGAGTGGGAAGAGAGAGAATCTTTGTGACCTGGGGAAGGGAAAGATTTTTTAGAAACAATACCAGGAAAAGTTAGTTAAAGGAAAAGTGGATAGTTTAGATTATCAAAATTTAAAATTTCTCTTTGAAAGACACAAGAAGACAAGTCAAAGACAAGAAAATATTTGCAAAATATTTTCACATTCTGTGCAAAACAGGAAAAAGACTTATATCCAGAATATGTGAAGAACATTTGCTGTGCAACAAGAAGAGAAGCAACTCGATGAAAACACGAGCAAAAGAACACGAATGGACTTTCCTCCAGAAGACATGTGAGTGGCTAATAAGCACAGGAGAAGATGCTCCACGTCAGTGTTCGTTCATTAGGGAAAATTCAAATTCCAACCACGCTGAGATACTGCTGCACGTAGGAACAGCTTAAATAAAAAAAAACCTGACAATGCCAAGTGCTAGGGTAGATGTGGAGCAATCCTCCTACACTGCCGGTGGGAGTGCAATATGGTACATTTCCTCTGGAAAAACAGTTTGGCAGTTTCTTATCAAGTTAAACATACACTCAACCATATGAGCCAGCAGTCCCACTCCTAGGGATTTACCAAGAGAAATGAAGGTATATGTTCACACAGTAACCTTTGCTCATGAACTTAAGAGTTGCTTTATTTACAGTGACCAAGATTTGGAAATAACCCAGATGCCCTTCAGCTGCTGCTGATTAGCAAGTTGTGGTACATCCATGCTGTGGACTACTATTCAGCAATTAAAAGGAAGAAACTAGCGGCCTGTGTAACAAGGGTGAATGTCAAATGCACTATCCTAAGGGAAAGAAGCCAGTCTCAAAAGGTCACGTACTATGTGATTCCATTAGAAAAGATAAAACTATAGACGTGGAGGATAGATCAGTGTTTGCTAGGGGTTGGGGGAGGAGGATTTGACTGCAAATGAGAATTGGGAGGGGCACAAAAATTGGCAGAGATGGAAGTAGGATACATCTTGGTCATGGAGGTGCTTGCAGATGAAATGCATTACTCAAAACTCGCCTGTGCACTGGAAATGTTAAATTTTACTGTATGTAATTATCTGCCAGTAAATCTAACTTCTCTTATCATTCTGGATTGAAAAATTTTGTCTCTACATTCCATTTACTTACTCTCTTAAAGTGATAATGACAGCAACTAGCTTTGTGTGGTTTTGCTGTTACCTAGCACCATGAGTAATTGTGTGCCTTCTCAAGTGGAAGCCTGGCCATAATCCCAGGAGTTAGCCTTGACTCTTCTTTCTTTCACACCCCTCGTCATTCTTTGGGCATCTTTGCACTTGGCCTTCAGTGCATTTCCTGAATCTGACCTCTTAGCTTCTCCACTGCTTTGGCTCCAATCCAAGCTCACTGAGCTCCCTCTTTCTCCTCTTGCTCCCAGAACTTGTCAAGATATGCTCAGTTATGCTACCATAACAGCCTCCAAATCCCTGTAATTGACTCCACTCTGCAAACTAATGCTTCACATAAGCTACAACTCGATGTGAATCTTACAACGTCATGGCCAGATTCATGTACCCATACTCAGCAGGCGTAACCCTGCAGGAACATAGAAACTGCTTGGTCATTAGCTTTGTGACTGCAATGATTCTTCAAACTTTCTTTTGCAAACAGTAGTCTAAGGAATCTTTTAAAGATGTCTATAGCAAACTTGCATCCCTGCTCAAAATGCTCTCATGACTTCTCATAACACTTAGATAAAAATCCAGAATCTTGATCCTAGCATTCAAATTCCACTAACTTCATCCACCTCCAGCATCTCTGCACCGCCCCCACCCCACCCCACAACTAAGCTTTAGTTTCATGGCCCCTGGCTGTTTTCTGCCCTGACAGGCACCTCCTTACAGCCTTCTACCTTTTTCCCTCCGATATATGCTTGGCTCCATGTCACTCACTGTCCAGGTGTCTGCTTTCTGTCTCCTCTTCAGAGAGAACATCTTAAGTTTTATTTTCTTCACACATTGATCATGGCTCAACATTCCATAATGTAGTATTTGTTTTTCACCTGACACTTGTCTTTTATTTGTTTTTTGACACACGTTCTCTCTATATAGCTCATGCTGATTTGAACTCGTTATGCAGTCCAGGCTGGCCTCAAACTGGTGTTGATCCTCCTGGTTTAGCTTCCTAAATGCTGGGATTATACGCATGCACCATGATGCCTAGTTTTAATTTCTTTTTGTTGTTGTTGTTGTTCTTTTCAATGTTGGGATCAATCCTGTATCCTTGGTGCCTAGGTCAGTTAGAAAAAGTCTCATGCATATACTAGGAACTCACTAAGGATTTGTGAAAAAGGGAGCACTGTACATGTACTACTGGCTTAAAACTGTGAATAAGCCAGTTGTGGTAGCATAGCCCTATATTTGGTTTTGTTTTGTCTTTTTGTTTTGTTTTGAAACACGGTCTCAAGTAGTTCAGGCTGGCCTTGAGTTTATATGTAGCCCAAACTGGCCTTGAACTCACAGTGATCCTCCTGTCTCAGCCTCTTGAATGCTAGGATTACAAGCATGTACCACCATGCCCAACTCAACTACTACTTGGGATGGTGAGACAAGAATATCAAGGATTTGAGGCCTCTTGGCAATTTAGCGAGACTTTGTCACATAGAAATAGCTGGAGGGAAGCATAGCTTGGCCACCACTGTAGCACCCTCTTCCTCTCCCCTCCCTTTACTTTCCTCACCCCAACGAACTAGGACAACTTGCTTGAGTGTCCTCCCTGGCTATCCAGCAGCCACCCTCCTCCACTCCAACATGGGTGCCACATGTATACCTCCCCACCTCCAGCCCCTTCAGATGCCACTGTTAGCTCTGAAGTGGCTAAGATCAGGGAGGAAAGGACCTGGACCCACACCTATCCTTCCAGAAGACTGCCTGCCCCTCACTGGATCCACAGCAGGACTACCACTTAACCCAATCACAGGCTGCAATTAAGTAGTACTCCCCAGCCACTTCTCTAGTTAGTCCAGGAGGGCTCCTCACTATGCTGCTCCATGAGACCTATTAAAATACCCGTGGTTGGGCTGGGAAGAGAGCTCAGCGGCACAAGTGCCTGCCTGGCAAGTGCAAGGTCCTGAGTTTGATTCCTAGTACCAAAAAAAGGAAAAGAAAAAAATAGCTTTGATGGTCCTATAAACCTGATCTTGATTTATTTCTTGGATAATGTGGACTCCCAAAATCCTATTAATCTACTTTGGATTCTTATCCTGAGTAGTAGCAATACAGTGATTGGTACAAAAGAAAGAGCAGTAAGTACTAGGGGCTGTTGGCATTGAAGATCCCTTAGAGACCAGCAGCAATGAATTTCACCAGCAGAGACCAACACCTGGTGGAGTCAGCCTACAGTGTCTGGCACCAGAAAGCAGAGTCCAGCAGCTGGCTGTGTCAGCTGTGTCAGATAATGCCTAGCATTATCTGGGCACCTCGGAGCTGCTAGCAGAGCTGTACTTTGCCATGAATCAAGAAAAAAGAACTCTAGGCTGACTGGCGACATCCCCGTTTGATAGATGAATTGAGTCAGTGATGTTCCTGAAGTCAGGGTCAGAGTTTTGAGTTCCAACTCAGCATCCCTTGGTCTCCCTCTTTACTGCGCTACTTCTAAAGCACTGAAAGAACAAGCTGGCTGTAGAGGATCCCTGGAGAAGTCAGGAACAGGTGAAATTCTGAGAGGAGTCCTTTCTAACTGAGGATTTCAGGGTCTTCAAGATGTATGGGTTTTCTGGCAGGCAAAGCTAGTTTGTTGGTCTATCTTACTATCAGGTTTGACAAAGCAGACCAGCTTCAGGGGACATAATACAGCAGCACTGCAGGGCCAGGAATGGTGCCCTGCAGCGCTGCTGCTGCAGTAGGGATCCCTGGGTGCAGCTCAGTGCCCACACATGAGATTCACAGATCAGAAATCAGAGCACCATTCCTTCTCTAGGAATGGTATGGTTTCCTGCCTTTATTCAACCATAGTTCTCAGCAGTTTGAGTGGGGGTGGAAGGTATTGGAGCTTGAACCCAGGACCTTTCTGCTACACTCCACCTCCAGTGCTTTTTAAATTTATTTTGAGACATGGTCTTGCTAAATCACTTGCAATCCTCTTGCCTCAGCCTCCCGGATTGCTTGGAATATAGGTATATGCCAGGCTCCTACTGCTTTTCCTTTCCTTTCCTTTCCTTTCCTTTTCTTTTCTTTTCTTTTTAGAGACAGGGCTTTGCTATGTGGTTCAGGCTGGCCTTGCACTCACTTTGTAGTCCAGTGATCGCCTTTCAAACTCTCAGTGATTCTTTTGCCTCAGCCTCCTGAGTGCTGGTATTACAGGCATCTACCACCATGCCCAGCACCAGTGCTTATTTTTCATACTTAGTCCTTAGAACCTATTACAAAATTCTGAGGATGGAAAGAAAAGACTATCCATGTAGCTCTGTCAGTTATGTTCAGAGGAAAACAAAAGCCCCAGGGGCATGGAGATGACAGAGGGCTGTTACCTACACAGTTTCCCTGACCCTCACAGCCAGCCACTCTCCTGTGGCAATTATTGTTGTCCTCCTCCTCAGGGTGAAGCCACCTGGATCTGGCAGGCTATGTAACTTGGCCAAGATAATTCCTGAGACTGGCCAGATTTTATGCCCAGACTTCAGAAGCCTACTTTTCTAGTTGCCAATTCTTCCTGCTATGTCTTATTGGTATGCTTAGAAATTAAGCATCTTGGCATTTATTATTAAGAATAAGATTGCCAGGCTAGTGGGGCATGTCTTTAACCCCAGCAATCAGGAGGCTGAGACATGAGGATCATGGCAAGTTCGAGGCCACCCTGACCTACTTAGGGAGTTCAAGGCCAGCCTGAACCAGATAGTGAGACCCTGTAACCAAAAAGTCAGGAAAAAAAAAAAAAATGAAAAGAAAAAGAATAAGATCAAGCCAGGTACGGTGACAAACACCTATAGTCCTAGCTACTAGGGAGGCTGAGGTAAGAGGATAGCAAGCTTGAGGCCAGCCTGGGCTACATATGAGAACTTATCTCAAAAATAAGGAGGCCTAGGGAGCATGAATAGCTCAGTGGTAGAGCACTTGCCTAGTATGCATGGGGCCTTGGGTTCCATCCCCAGCATTTCAAAAAAATAAAGATCGAGAGTCACCCACAGGAACAGCTAATGCTGGGGTCTATTTGTGGCCTCCATGTGTCTTCTCAAACGCCACATGTAGAAGACCCAGCCCCTTCTACCTCAGAATGGACGGGATTTGGAGATGGGGTCTTTAAACAGGTAATTTAGGTAAAGTGAGGCCTAAATTCAGGCGGGACAGGCCCAGTCCTCCCTGTGGCCCTTTCAGGAGGAGTTTGCAAACAGAAGCATCAGTGCCACACACAGAGAAAAGCCACGTGAGGACGAGCAGGAGGCAGCGCTTCCAGCTGCCAAGGGGGCCGTGGAGGGAACCAGCCCTGCAGTACTTTGATTTTAGACTTTCAGACCTAGAACTGTGAAGAAATCCCTTGCTGTGTTTTAAACTGCCTGGTTTGTAGTATTAATATTTTGTAACACCAGCCCTAGCAAACACATGTCATGAGTTTGTGGGGAGTTAAAAGAAGCTCCCTCTGGGGTAATTATAGCCCACATATACGGAGTGTTTACTCAGGTGGGCACTGAGCACTTCGGTGTTTTAACTCAGTGAATGCTAAGAATAGCCCTGTGAGGTAGATTCTATTATAGAGTCCTTGTTAGAAACAAGGAGACTAAGGTAGGAGGGTTTAGTCACTTGCTCCAAGTCCCGAGTTTGGAAAGTAGCTGGGCCATGATTTGAACCCCAGCATTCACTCTAACTCCTGGAGGTCAGGCTCAGAAAGAGCTCCTGGGTTAGTTATCATTTCCACCACCCAGACAATGAAACTAAGACTCAGACACTTGTCCCACATGCCACAATCAGGGTGTGGGAGAACCAGAATGTCAAGTTCTTTATATGTCATCATAAACCCAATCCCTGGGACTCAAAAATCCTGAAAGTTGTTAACTGGAGGAAGGAAGGGGAGCCACTTGGACAAAGAAAAGCAGAAATTCATGAGCCCACATGACAGGTTTGCAGGCAGGAAAAGCATGTAACAAAGCGAGGGCCACCCAAGAAATAAGCAGAAATGACAAAACCAAGCCAGTGTCTGGGAGGAGAAAGTACTAGCTACAGAGGCTTGAAGAGCACTGTGCCTCCCTCTGTGCTCTCTCCATGGTGATGCTGCTGCCGCATGACACTGTAAAGGCCCCTAGAGGTGAAGTCTCTTGCCAGGGGTCACACAGCTAAGAAGGCATGTGGCAGGATTCACTCAGGTTTCCTGACTTCAAAGCTCATTCTTTTCTTCTTTCTCCTGAGTTTGGTTTTGATAGACATGTATAAGGTCCCTACTGTGCAGCAAAGGCACACACTGCAATATTCAGATAGAGGACAATTTGAGGAACTCACAGCCTGGGGCAAGCAGGCAGGTGAGCAGAGAATGGAGCAATGTGGCCCTCAGTGAGCCAGAATTGGTCATCAGTGGCTCCCTAGTCTTTTGTGTTTTCTCCTTTTTCAGTGGATCCTGTGTTGGCCTGTGTTGTGTCTGGAGGAAGAGGTGTGATAGAGCAGAAGCAAAAAAGACCTGTCAGTCTCTGCCTCTAGAGTTTCGAAATTCTAAACCCTCCAACTTCCCACAGGGGAGCTGAAAGGTGGGGGGAGGGAGTAGGCAAACATTGGGAAGAAAGGTTTTTTCCAGGCAGAAAATGGATTCTCAGGTGCTGGGTGCAGGAGACAAAGCTCAGAAGGTAGAGTAATGGAGCTGAGGGGCAGGGGAGCCTGCTCCAAACAGAGCCCCCACCCCCCAGGAAGTCTGCAAGACCCCAGAACAGGAGTGGTGGCCTGGGAATCTGTGCAGATACCAGGGACATAAGCTGGGGCATGCACTGCCAAAATGTTCCTGGGACTCAAAGGGGCCAAGAGGAAAATCAGGGGTATCCCTATGGCAATGTGTGATAAACAGATCCCTTGAGGCCAGGTAGATACCCCCCTCCAGCTAAGATTAAATTAGGGTCCTCATCCAGAATGAAAATCAAAGAGACAGATGACAATCAGGAAAGATACTTTTGGGACACCTGAAGTTGGTAACTATTATATTGTCAAAGAAGCAAACCCGAGTGCCTGAGAACATCGGGACCAGCCAGGATCACCCAGGAGGCAAATCAGGAAGGGCATCCCAGGTCAGGAAGCAGCACGTGCAGTGACACAGAGGAGCAGTGGCGGCCTGCCAGGCAACCGGTGCCAGGCTGGCAGAACAAGCAGGCTGGTGAGGAGGTGGGGCATGGGAGCCCAGCTGCTTTGAATCACTCTATGAAGCTTGCAGATTGGTTGGGTTTCATCTTGAAGATGATGGTAAGTCATTTACCAACGATAATCAGGGAAGGTGCAGGAATTTCCCTGAATTTTAAAAATGCCTTTGGGAGCAATGTAAATGACACAGATTTGGGGTAAGAATGAGAAAGGGGATAGAAGATCAGCTAAAAAAAAAAAAAAAGAAAAGAAAGCAAGAAAGAACTGAAAAGGATGGTGAGAAGGTTATTGGGGAAAAAGAATGAGAGATTTCCAACAGTAAGATTTTCTGGATTTCATTCACACTTGAATGAATTCTGGGGTTGAAGGAGAGGGAAGAGTCAAGGATAAAGCTGAGGTTCTTGACTTGGTGACTGACTGGGTGGGTCATGTGGTATCAACAGAGACAGGATCATAGGATAGAGACTCTTTGGGAGAAGAAACTGTAGACCGAGTCATTGGTGTGATAAATTTGATGAGGGAGCTGGGGTCGGCTCTGTGGCACAGTGCTTCCTTAGCGTGTGCTGCCACCCAAAAGCAATGTTTTACCATATGTCCCTTAGCGTGCTTTTGGCTGCACACAACAATAGTATAACAACGTGAAACAAGGAACTATAGGACATGGAAATTTATTGTCAAACATAGCTGAAATCGCTAGTCCCTGATGAGGCATGATCAGCAGGACACAAAGAGCCCAGGCTCCTTCCTTCTCGGTTCGGTGTCAGCCTAATCTGTCCTCCTCATCACCACCCCAGTATCACAAGCACAATTTCTGCATGGAAAGGGGCTGTTTTCATGCATCTTTGTTGGAGGGAGAAAAGCTCACACTGTATCTCCTCTGACATCTTCCCCTTCATTGGAAGAATTGAGTCACACACCCACTCCTTAAACAACCACTGGGTTGGCCAATTATCAGGAAGGTAATGAGAGTTGGAAGTCCACCCTTTCTCCTCTATAAAGCCATCCCAGCCCATGCAAATGGGAAGGTCCTGGAAACCAGGGTCAGGAGACAGGTTTGGGTTGAAGCAAGCATAGAGGAGTTCATCAACGAAAAGGCCCCTGCAGGAACAGGAACAGAGAAAAGAAAAAGGAGCCAAACACCAGGAGTCTGGGGAGAACCTCTATTTTAGGGTGGGGTTGCCTGAGAAAGAAATTACAGTTTCATAGCTAGGAACTTGACTCTCGATTCATATTTACCTAGGCTGGGCCAGCCCTGCTATGTATTAGTTTTGTAACCTTGGGTGGGGATTTCTTGATCATTTCAGAGCCTTGGTCCCTTTATCTGTCAAATGAAGCCAGTAATCTTGCCCTCTCACATAGATGAAGAGTGGAAAACCTGGGTGTGGTGGTGCATGCCTGTAATCCCAGCAGTCTGGAAGGCTGAGGCAGGAGGACTGTAAGGATGAACACAGCCTGGGCAAATTAATGACTTAGCAAGATTCTCTTAAAATAAATAAAAAAATTTAAACAGAAGAGGGGTGCCTTGGAATGTAGCTCAGTGCAAAGGTCCAGAGTTCAATCTCCAGTACTGGAAAAAAATCAATAAGAAAATGCTTATATACAACCTTGTCCATGATCGCTTCTCCACAGTAGCTGTGGGAGAAAAAAAATGTGCAGCCTTATAGAACCTCAGTGGGATTGATAAAGAAGCTGGAGATGCCTAGTTCAAAGCAGTGTCCTTGAAGCTGAGGGGAAAGAGGATTTCAAGAAGGAACGAGGGAACAATTACGTCAGCCGTGGGCAAGGGGTCAGGGCAGAGGTCACTGCAAAATGCCCTTTGGATTTAGCAATTACAAGGTCACTAATACCTTGGCCAGAGCACTTGAGGGGGGTGCTGAAGCTGGGACCAAGAAAAAAGAGGCAACAGCAGGAGCAGAACCCCACTGGCCTGCCACCTCTCCAGCAGTCTTTTCACTACATCAGGAGCTGCTTCATTTGAAAATTCCCCTTTAAGTCAGGCCTTAAAAATATGCACTTGGAAAGCAGTAAGCAATAAGATCCTGCAGTCTGTGGATGAAATAGCTCCTCTTCATCATTCTTTAGTCTTTTGTGGGTAAATTGAAGGTACCATAGTTGTTTCCTTTCATTAGAAATACATTACATCATTTTGGAGCATTTCTGCTTATCATTTTATTGCTGTGCGGTTCTTTTTCAAATAACGTACTTTGCAAAAATAAAAAACAAACAAACAAAACAAAACCCAAACAACATATGTGCCTGGCATTTAACTCAAAAGTTTGAACCCCTCATTCTGCATGCACATTAGAGGCGAAATATAAGGACCAGGAACACTTCAAAAGAACTGTGCAATTTGGCAAATCCTCCTTTAATGAATGATAGCAGTGGCTTTTGAGATCGATTTGGTCATATGGACTGTGTTTGTCAAATCTGTCATTAAAACCCTAATACGGTACTTTTCCCATTGCAAGATGTCTCCTGGTAATCCATATGTGGGCAGCAGCTAAGCACGGTCAATTTCACGTCCTCCTTCCCCTACCCACCTCCCCCTCTTTACTCTCTAGCTCCCCAGCAGATGATCCCTTATCCCTAGCAACCAGTGCAGCTGCTACTGTTTCTCCACTCTGGTCAGGAGCTCAGAGTGTAGGCTTGGGGCCAAGTCTTTTGTCCAGGGCTCCCTGTGGAAGATGTTAGAAGGCAGCAGCACACACTCTCTCACTGTCAGTGACCCAAGTTCATCACCTTTGTGAAACATCTGGATTGCAACACAAAGTTCAGAGGTCCAGAGTACATGTCTGCACCTGGCCTGGCTATTTAAACGGAGCTGACCTCAAACCAACATCAAGTCTCTAGCTGTTATGCAGAGGCAGAAGGTTGGATAACAAATATAAATATTAACTTCATCATCTTCTCCCCAGGCCTTTGTGACTCAAAGAAGCATGTTAATCACCTACTGTGCAAAACAAACAAACAAACAAACAAAAAGACCAAAAACAAAAAATCCCTACCCAACTCTTCTCTGAGGCCTGACTCTTCTAAGCAGGCAGATTTCCCTTTTTAATGACTGTTTTTGTTTCTCTCTCCTCCTCTTCCTCCACTCCCCACTTTTTTCCCCTCCCTCTTCCCTCTCCCTTCCTCCTCCTCTTGCTGCTGCTGCTTCTTCTTCTTCTTCTTCTTCTCTCTCCCTCTCTCTCTCTCTCCTTTATTAATGGTACTGGAGATTGAATCAAGGGTTTCTGCACTGAGCTATATGTGCAGCTCCTTTTATTTTGAAACAGGCCCTTGCTAAGTGGCTGAGTTGCCCAGAATGGGCTTAAACTTGCAATCCTCCAGCTTCAGGCTCTTAGCATGCTGAGATTTCCTGTGTGTGCTACTATGCCTGGTTTTGTTTTAGTTTATGCCTGGTTTAGTTATGCCTGGTTTTGTTTATGCCTGTATGAGGAATTGAACCTAGGGAACACTAAGGTAGCTTTCCAGTCCTTTTCAACTTTAATTTTATTTTCTAGACATCATTTTCACTAAGCTTCTCAGGCTGTCCTCAAACTTGCAGTCCAACTGCCTCAGCTTTCTGAGTAGCTGGGAACACAGATGTATACCTTTGTAATACCCAGCTCCAACAGCCATTTCTAACACTTGTTGACTTTAGTGCTACCTTAGCTCCATGGAGGTCTCTTGCATCTCAGGTCATCTGGTGGTGGGCACACGGTAGAGGTGACTGTCTCTAGCCAGGAGGGGCTTGTGAGTGAGCATTTTGTCATTAATACCTGCTGGGACCCTGTGCCTGGAAAGAGGGAAGGAAAGAGAAAAGGAAGACAAAATAGCCCATCAGACTGGAAGCAGGACCTGATCTCTCAGCAGCTGTGAGTTACTAGTTCTCTTTGGGTCTGTGTGGCTCAAAGCAGCCAGTTGATGGGGTAGATCAGATGCGGTAGTGTAAGGACAGCTCAGACCATGAGACTCCTGGGCACAGAATTGAACATAGTTTTTCTGCTTCCAGCAAGAGGCCTTGAGACAGAGAGATCATGATTCAATTGTACAGTATTTACTAATTTATTGTCTTGATTATCATTGATATCCAAAATAATGGGTGCTGGGGACGGGGTCATGTGCAAAATATTATGGGTTAAAGAGAAGATAAGACTCAAAACCTTGGCTGGTTTCAGGGAAAGAAGTGTTTGAATAGGAACACTCAGTCATTCCTTTATTCAACATCTTCAATGAGCACCTATTACTCTAGCACTGAGCTGGGTACTAGGAATACAATAGAGATGAGAGACAAGGATGCTTCCATTACGGAGCCCCGTCCTTCATGACTGTGGGCCTACTGTGTGACAGACCCTGAGAGATGTCTTCACGGAGACAGCCAGCTATCAAGTTAGAGGAGACAGTCTGACTAGTGACATCTCAAGTGGACCACACATGTGATGCTCAAAGAAGTCTAGAAAGCTGGGGGCGGGGATGGGGGTGGTGTTGAGAGGACTTGATACAGTTCGATGCTTCCCAGCCAGGGGCAGTTCTGCTCCCGGGAAGCATTTGGCAGTGGAGACATTTTTGTTGTCATACCTCGGGGAGACAAGTGCTGCTGGCATCTGGTAGGTAGAGGCCAAGTGTGCAACTAAACATGTGCAAGGCATGAGTCTCCCCCTTACAACTAGATTGTGACTCTGGAAAAAGATCTGACCCAGAAATATGAATGGGGTCACTAGTGTCCAATTAAGAAATTCAGTTCCAGTGCTAGGGGTCAGGGAGTGCTTTTGGGAAGAAACATAATTTGACTGGAGAACTGCAAATGGTTTGCTTTTAATCAGAAGAAATCCTGGGAGGAAAGAGGAATTCACAGGAGCTGGAACCCAGGGTGAAGGATGGCCAAGTGGGAGGAGATGAAACACAAAACCACCTGTGTTTGGAGGCACCAGAGCATTTCCGTGTTGTGTTATAAAGTGTGAACATTATTTGAAGGCTAAAGTAGTTTTCATGCCCCTCTACCCCTTCATGGGCTTTTGAAGCGTAAGTGATGTAGCACCATTTGTTTTTAGCAAACCCACTCCGACAGCAATGCAGATGACTCTGTGACAGTGAGGCTAGAGGTAGGTGAAAGACTTTTGCCATCTAGAAATGACCGACGGAAGCAGTGGCTGGGAACATGGGGAAGCTGCAACAGACTGCTAGGAATTAAGCAGTTTCGTATTTGGTGACTATTTGGACATTGTGGGAGAAGGAATTGCTCAGTGTGCAGTTTCTAGATGTGGGCTAGTTAGGTGTGGAAAGGGGTGGCACAGAGAAGGAATTTGTAGGGGAGCGCAGCTCATCTTAGGAAACGTGATGGTCCATGCTCCATCTGAACGCTGGTCTGGTGCAAAGCATGATCTTCCTTGGAAATACAGATGAGGGAACACGAGTGCCTACAGAGGGTATTGAGCTCTTAGACACATCCGGGCTGCATCCAGTGAAAGCATCTAGTGAGAGACCAGAAAGTGGGGTTCACACACAGTTAGGGGGCAGAAATAGGGCCCAGCAAGGTAGAAAGAAAGCTGTATTGCCCAGCAAAGGAAGACTTCACTTTAAGAAGAACATGGTCAAGCTGTCCTATGGAGAAGAGGGCAAGCAGGATGTGAAGTCAGAGAAGGCTGGTAGACGCATCAAGGAGCCACTGGTGACCTTTTTAAGAGCAGTTTCACTACAATGGTGTGGGTGGAATTTATTTAAAGACACTTGATTACTCACATGTAGAGGAAGAAAATGGGAAGGGAATGTCTTTATAACTAGGCAGAATTTGAATAAATAGCAATCTTTTTCTAGGCTTGGCAAACAGACAAGGAGTATATCAATTAAATAGCAAAGAAGCAGATTAACAATAGCTCAAAGCACAGAGAGAGTTACGGTATTCTAAAAAGAAAGTCTGGAGTCTCAGAGATTATTTGGCAGCTTAGCAATATCATTAAGAATCTGAATTCAATTTTTCTTCAACTTAAACTTGTTGACTTTTGTCTTTATCCTTAGATCCTCATGGTCACATAATAGCAGCTATTGCTCCAAGCATGGCTCCTCACATGACAGCACCTAAAGCAGAAAAAGTAGCAGGGTCGGGGGTGGAGCAGGTATCAAAGTGAAGCTCACCTGATGCTCATTTCTTTTTTACCACAACACTGTCCCTCATGTCTCACTGGTCAAAACACATTCACGTGCCCTCCTGTAGACCAACAAAGGCAAACGTAAACAGGACTATCATAAACTATTTGCACCAAGCATGCTTCCTACCTAAACAAAACCGGGCTTCTATTTACAAGGAAGAAGGAGGACTGGCAGTTGAGATGGCCGCCAACAGTACCAGCCACAAGAACCCACCCCTTACAGAAAGAGATAAGCTCCTGGGGAGTGTGAAAAGAGTAACTGACTGCCACTGTTGATATCAGAACAGAAATGCTGTGTCTCCAGTTGTAGCCTCACTTTAGCAGCAGGCCAATTCTTCACAACTCTTATATCCTACACGCAGGAGCACCAAGTGGTAGGCAGTACTTACGATGGTGGCTCTGGTGACAACACACACCTAGCGTGTGTTAACTATGTGCCAGGCACATTACTTTCACTATCGCAGTGAGCCCTCCTCACACAAGCGAGATAGATGCTCTTAAGATTTCCATTTGAAGGGCAAGGTCATGAGTTTGATCCCAGTACTTAAAAAAAAAAAAGATTTCTATTTGATAGAGGAGAAAACTAAGGTGTGTGAGGGGCTTTAATCATTTGCCCAAAGTCACTCAGCTACTGGTAGTAACAGCAGCTCTGGCCTGTCTCAACTTAACACAGTGCACATTCTGATTACATCCTCCTACCTGCTTAGATTAAAAGATCCCCAGGACATTTTATCACATGTTGGAAGCAGAAGCAGCTGTATGTAAAAATGAAAGGTTTGCTGTCATGAGCACTTTCTACCAATGTCTTAAGTTTTCAGCATTTCATTTTTCTATATCAATTTGTAGCTAACGCAAATCCACTGTACAGCCCACTCCTCCGGCTCTGGGAAGAGGCTCACTGGGTGTACGTCGTGCTCCAGGAACCTGGAGAGAGAGATACAGTTAACACATGTTAACAGGATGCGTGTGTGTAGCATAGTATCCTGAAGTTCCCCAGCTGGAAGAGCCACATGGGTAATATTTGGGGGACAATGAACAAATCTGAGGGAAATTCATATAGAGAAAAGAGAGCACCTCCAACAAAAGATACCAAAAGTTGTCTCAGACGTTCTGTCCATTCGTAACAGGAATTTATTTCCCATCTTGTGATATAGAAAAAAGAGCTGGTGTGTTTCTGGGTGCTATGGTCTTGGCTCAGTGCAACATTCCATATCCATCAGCTCACTGAGCCTCACAAAAAGGTTATAAGGAAGAAATTTATTATCTGCTTCACAGTTGAGGAAAATGAGAGTGTTTAAGCAATTCATTTAAGGTGACATAGCCAATGAGTGACAGAGATGAGACCTGAACCCATCTTGCACTGTCCCTCCAGATCTATCATTTTTAACTACTACACTTTACTCCCTAGGAGGTCCTGTCACACATAAGTATCTCTAGGTAGCCAGTGAACACCCGAAATTTCACTCCATACTTGGAGGTAGGAGCAGGAGAAAGATTTGGAAACTCACAATCTTTCTATCTATTTTAAATCTTAATTCTATTCCAACCATATTTCAAAGTGTACATTCCAACTATATTTCAAGCATATATAATTAACTCATGGCAGCATACTGGAAAGGCATTTAATAGTACCTCGAAGCCAAAGTAAAGAGGTCATGAGCAGTGGGAAACTCTTAGTTATGTCTACAGGGCTCTGTGCATCGGGTATAGAGGTCTTAGTTTGCTTAGAAAGTAGGAGCTCTAAAGCTGGCCATGAATGCTGAGATAGGAGGATCACTACAAGTTTGAGGCTACTCAGAGAGTTCAAGACTAGCCTAAACTAACTACATAGTAAGACCCTGTCTTTTAAAAAAAAGGGTGAGCTCTAAGGCAACCCAGACTTTCTCAGGGCAACATTGGCCTTCCTCATGTTGTCTCCCAGACTTCACTGTTATTCAAGAGATTGCTCCGGCGGATAGGACGGGGTGGGTGTGTGGGTGGTTGGGTGATTGGGGAAAGATTAGCAGAGAGGCAGCAAGGAGAAAACTCACACACCAACACTAAGAAACCCATTTCTAGGAGCAAGGGGCAATCTTTGTTTCCCTTCAGAATGACTTTAGAGAATTTGAACTCTTCTATCTAAAACAGAAGTTAGAGACATCATCCAGGTATGAGCCACTCTGTGATTAACACAAAAGCAGGGTAAATCTGAAGCCGTGCTGGCCCACAAGGCACCAGAAGAGAGTAGGCTGTGGGTGAATAGGGCACTTCTTCCTCTGGGCAGCCCAGCCCTGTGCCAGGCACACGGCTTGCAGAGGCCAGGCTGGGTCTCAGTCTTCATTGTGAAGACACAAAAATTGTGGCGTCTGAGCCTCCACATCGACTCCAAGTTCCTGGCATATTTTCCAATGGTGAGAGCAGAAAGCTGGGGACATACCCTCACCCAGCTAAAAGGGAAGGAGGACATTCTTAGAAAACTCCTTTGTTGCTGAACTGCTTAAATCCTGCAGTTCAGCCTGGAAAGATTCAATTAAGAGGAGTTGTAGGAAAACCTCAGAACCATGAAAGGCCCAAGGCCACGTGCAAAAGCTTTCAGAAACTGTTAGCATGAAACAGTTTTGTTTAGTTCCACAAAATTAGCATTGACCCGGGCAATATTTCTCCTCTTAGCCTCATCTCTCAGCCTCAGTCACAACACCTTACAGCACAGGAGGAAGGATAATGGAGAATTTAAGAGTCCAGGTATGGTTTAGGATTGGAGCTGGGCTGAGCACTTTGGAGCTGTGTGTCCTTGGGCAAGTTACTTTACTTCTCTGAGCTTCAATTTCCTCACAGGATTATTGTGGACACATGGGATAACGATGCATAAAACAGTTTATATAATGCTTGCCCCCATAGAAAATGGACAATAAATGATAGTGGTTATTATAACTCAAGCAGTGCTGCGAGAATTCAGGGATGGTCAGACTCTCTGAGCCTCTTTTTGCCTCTATACCCAAATGGATTATAGCCAACACTCATATATATATATATATATATATATATATATATATATATATATATATACTGAGAATATTCTTTGTATCAAGCACTGAGCTGAGAATGATAGTGAAGATAAGGATGAAGAAAATGTTTTCTACCCTTGAAGAGTTTGCGCATCATTAGAAAAAAGGCTGCAAAAAGAGGCACCTGCTAGTATCAGTTTGGAAAATATTCTAGAGGTTTCTGTCCTTTTGTCCCTGCCCCATTCATCTCCAGGAGGAACTAGCCTATCATATCATGTAACCCCTGACTCATCCTAGTTCAGCTGATTGGACCAGGGTGAGACATGCAGCCATAGCATTCCCTGCTATGAATTCAGTGCTAAGAATTTTAACTTGAGCAAGTTCAAATTCAGAATCGGGATTCAGCTTGTTTGTGGAGTCAGTTCTGTAGACCTGAAAGTGCTGTGGACTTGAGGCTGACGGAGTTCACCGCCTTGGATATGCCAGTTATTAGTAAGCAGAGAATCTATAGGAAAGCAATGAGCAGAGGCCATGTAGCTCTGGAAAGAGATGGAGGGAAAACTCTCCGTAGTTTGTAATGGCTTTTCTTCTGAGGCTCAGTTACCCTTCTTGCATCTTCTATGCTGCTAAACCCTTTCTTCTTTGAGCCATCAGTGACCCCTAACTCCACATGAGTGTGTGGCCACTCTGATTAGCTGTAAGAAGTTGCCAAAGGCCATTCAGATGATCCCTTAATCAAAATAACTGCCTCTTGAAAACTTGATTAAATTAGCCATTTGGTTTTAATCCAAACATCTGTTTAGCAATTGACCTCTTTTGAACTGATGCAGAAAAACAGGAGAATCACCTTATACCGAGAATATAGCAATGTTTTGTATTGATGTGCCATTAAGAAAAAAGTTCCTGAAAAATACATGCTTTGGAAGAAATAAAATTCCAAAAGTTTCACATAAAAGAGGAGTGCAATTTAAATGTTTTAGGCTTCATGATTTCTAGGGGGCCAACCTACCTGCTTTTGGGTCTTAGGCCCATGGGCATGGGTTTACTATTATGGCAGGTTTAAAGGGTACTTTATGTCAGCACTACCCAGCCAACAGAATCCATCTAAAGATGGAAGAGGAGGTGCGATCTGAGATTGAACCCAAGACTTTCACACTGACCTATGTTCTCAGCTCTCTAAAAAAAAAACAAAAAAAAGAGAGAGAATAATTTCCTTTTTTTTTTTTTAATTTTGAGACAGAGTTTCACTAAGGCACTAAGTTGCTTGAATTTATGATCCTCCTTGGCTCAGCTTTCCAGAGTGTTAGGATTACATGTGTGCACCACAGCACCCAGCTCCAAAAGATTTTTTAAAAAAAGTATAAACATAATTACTTTAACCCAAGCACCCTTTCTAAATATCTTGCACTTGCTGGTACATTAACAACATGTTTTTGTCAGGACCGAAGGTTCTAGAATTTAATTCAGGGAAGTCTCTGGTTGCGGGACTGCGTTCATGAGGTATGTAGATTGTCTGTACATCAATTGGCATCTTGGGACTGCTCTGGGGCACAGAGGTCAAAGTTTAGTGACACATGGAGTTGTTTTCCTAATGGTAAGTATTGATTAGTGCCTTGGAAGCAACCACCAGGCACTCAGTCTTTCCCCAGCCAGATGCCAGGCTCCCACAGAATGAGTGTCTTTCTCTAAGAACTTGGAAAACTGCATAGAACACTCAAGCCTGCAAGATGGAGAGACTCAGTGGCTGTGAAAGATTGCTTCAGCAGGATAAGTGGAAAATGATAAATAGCACTGTGCAGCATTGGCATAACAATGATATTTGGTTGGAAAATACTGAAAACCAACAAATAATATACATATATATTTATATTATTTTTCTATTGCTGCCATAGCAAATTACACATAATAGCAACTGAAAAATAGCACTAGTTTTATGCATCGTACACCTCTGCAGGCCCAAAGTCCCAACTGGCTCCATTGTCTTTTTTGCTTTGAGTTTCACAAGTCAAGGTTTCAGCAGAGCTGTGTTTTGTTCTAGAGACCCCAGGGATGAATTGCTTCCAAGCTCTTTCAGGGTGATGTTGAAACGAAGTTCCCTACATTCCGGGGTTCCAGGTCTCCCTTTTCTTGATGATAGGCATGTGGAACCCACTGAAAATGAGCAATGCTCTTGGCAGCTAGCATCACCCATGTTTATTCACGTGACCTCCACATTGCCCCTCCAACCATGGGCAGGCTCCTCTTACCCTGTGAATCTTTATAGCTTTCCTAGCTGCCAGCCACTCATACTTCCAGGCAGAGTTCTGTCTTTGAGAGCTCAAGGGATCTGACCATTTATTTATTTGGAGGGGTTTGAGATAGAGTTTCACTATGTATTTCAACTTATCCCTAAACTTCCTAAAATCCTCCTGCCTCAGCCTCCTAAGTGCTGGGATTATAGGCATGTATCACTATGCCCACCAGGGATAACCAATTTTATTTATTTATTTATTTATTTATTTATTTTGGTTTTTTTAGTTTTTTTGGTACTGGGGATTGAACTCATGACCTCATGCTTGTCAGGCAGGTGCTTATGCCACTGAGCTAAATCCCCTGCCCTAGGGATAACCTATTTTAAAGTCTGTAACCTTAGTTATATCTGTAGTCATTTTTATTTATTTGGTCTTTTTTTAGACAGGGTTTTGCTGTGTAGTTCAGGCTGGCCTTAAACTCAATTTGTAGCCCAGGTGGCCTCAAACTCACAGTGATCCCATTGCCTCAGCCTCCCAAGTGCTGAGATTACAGGCATGCACCACCATGCCCAGCATCTGCAGTCCTTTTGCCATGTGATGTAGCATACCTAAAGGTTCTGGGCAGGGAATTTAGCTCAGCAGCATAAGCATCTGCCTGGCAAGTGTGAGGTCGAGAATTCGACAGAAAAAAAAAAAAAGGTTCCAAGGCACAGGATGCAGACATTTTGAAAGGTCTATCATAATATATCTACATGTACAGTGATGCCTTGTATGGCCAACTCAACTCACTCCAAATTCATTTTTGAACACCAAAAATTATGAGAACTGAGCATATTTTTCCCATATGAAAAAATGACACACCAAATAATTGCTTCTGAAGCCCAAAAATTAGTTTATAAATTCATTTTTCAAGGACTTTGACAAATTTTGCAATGATTTCTTTTTTAACTCCATCATGGTTCTCAGTTTTTCTCTTAGGTTTACTGCTGGTATCACTTTCTTTGGAGCCATGGTAATTTTTCACTAAATAAAGCACAAAAAAACACAATTACGAATGCTGTAATGCACTAACACAAGCATTGTATGCTGTCTGCGTTGAGAGCAGCTCTTAGACTGAAGCATCGAACCTTTGTGTCTTTGATGAGATGTAACACGTGACTCATTTTTGGCCCTTAACTTCAAGTTGGAGTTTTGCTTTGACTATGGAAGCAAAGTTACAAACACTGAGAAGATTTTTTTTTTCAAACTTTTCTGTTCAAATAGAGGAAACTTCAAGCTTAGAGCAATTCAACAACTGAGGTATCACTGTACATCCTAAAAAGCAGTGTTTCACCTAGAGCTCTTATAGGGTCTGCTTTGCAATCTGGCTGAGCAAATGCATTTGATGGTGTGTTAGTTATCTGTTGTTACATAACAAATTTTAGGGGCTTCACACAATACACATTCATCATTCCACAGCTTCCACGTGTTGGAAATATGGTGCATCTTAGCTGAGTGCTTGTGCACCAAGGTATCTTACAGAGTAATCAAGCTCTTTGCCAGAGCTGTAGCACTGAAGGCTCAACTTGGGATGAAAGTCCCACTGCCCAGCTTATGCCCATGTTGGATGGCCTTAGGCATGCATGTCCAAGTATGCCCACATGGTGGTTACCGGCTTACTCCTCACCACGTAAGTCTCTCCATGGCTGACCGAGGGCCCCCAAGGTGGCCCCTGGAGATATCCGAGAGGTGTAGAGCCAGAGAGCAACAAAGAATGTGAGTCACCAACACAAAAGGAGACAGCCCAGATTAAAGGCAGAGAGCCTGAGACAGAAGACCTGCCCTTTTCCTATACCATTGTGACCAGTTTTTTGTTGTCATTGGGGTTTATTTTTTATTTTTTGAGACAGAGTCTCACCGTGTAGCTCAGGCTGGTCCTGAACTCACTATGTATCCCAGGTTGGCCTTGAACTTGTAGCAGTTCTCCTGCCTCAGCCTTCCAAATGCTGGGATTATAGGTGTGTGCCACCATACCCAGCCATGACCAGTTTTAAGTGTACAATTCATCGGTAAATATACATAATTGATGCATGAGAGATTTCTAGAGCCTTTCATTTTGTAAAGCTGGATCTACACCCACTGAGTAACTGCTTTTTGTTTCTTTTCCCCTCTCCTTCTTCTTCAGACAACCACCATTCTCTTTTCTGATTCCATACGTTGGACTATTTTGATATATTGTGGAACCATGCAGTGTTTGTCTTTCTGTGCTGTGCTGACTTCATTTAACCCAGTGTCTTCAGGTTTCATCCATGTAGCATATGTTTGAATTTCCCTCTTTACTAAGACTGAGTCTCACAGTGTTGTTTCTGTTGGCCTTGAGCTGCTAGGCTCAAGCGATTCTCATATCTATGCCTCCTGAGTAGCTGGGACTACATGTGTGTGTCACTGCACCCAGCTTCCTTCCTTTTTAAAACTAAATAATATTTTGTTATTTGCAAATGGCATGTTTTCTTTACCCATCCATCAATGGATACTGGGTTGCTTCCATCTTTGGTTATTTTGAGTAAATGCTATTATGAAAATGAGTGTACAAATAACTCTTCTAATTCCTGTTTTCAACTTTTTGGATTATATCCTTATAAGTATAATTTCTGAATATGATAAGTCTACATTTAGCTTTCTGAGGAACCTCCATACAATTTTCAATGGTGGCTATGCCAGTTGACATTCCTGCCAACAGTGCACAAGCATTCCAATTTCTCCACATCCTTGCCAACATTTGCTATTTTTTCCCCTTGGTGGTCATGCTAATAGGTGTGAGTAGATAATGTATTTTTATTTGTATTTCTGCAGTGAGCAGTGATGCTGGGCAGCTTTTCACATGCTGGTCATTTGTATACAATATATTCTTGGGTTGAAACCCACAAACTTATAAAACCAATATTGTAGTGATACATACTCACTTCTGCTGGATTCTAGTCATTAGAAGTGAGTCAGTACCTCTGGTCCATACTAAAGAAGGGCTGGATAGTGGGAAGGAAGTGTCATATTAGAGGCTGTTTGGGTCACATTCCCATTGCTGGACATACTCTCTGACACCCACAAATTAAAGGAGCAGAGGTTTATTTTGGCTCAGTTTCAGCAGTTTCAGTCTAGTTAACTGCTCCATGGCTAGTTGAGTGGTAGAAATGGGTGGTGGAGGGATCAGACAGAGAAAATTTGCTCACACCATGGTGGCCAGGAAGCAGAGAGAGAAGGGAGGAGTTGAGGAAGAGACAGACCCTTCTAGGTTATGCCCCTAGTAGCCCATCTCTTCTGCACAGGCCTCACCTCACGATAGCAGTGGGTTAATCTTCTGTTAAGTACAGTGCCCATGATCTGATCACCTTCCAGAAGGTGGTGTGCCTATGAACCTATGAGGCTTTGGGGTGACAATCTAGATCTAAACCCTAACAGAGGCTGCCAAACACAGGTGGGACAAAAGGGCTCTGCAGAGGGATAGTGCAGACTGACACCCTACCAAAGACTTGCCTAATCTTTTCTTTTGATCAGAACTGGTTGCGCATGTCAGCAACAAGCCCTAGACTCAATTGGTCCATGAGGCGAATTTACTTCTGCAGAAGGATACACTATACTCCTAAGGTGAGGTTGTAAGCACACAAAGAGGCAGCAGCAGGCTGCCTTTATATCCTAACAGGAAGAAGCAGCTGACCTTTTCCTCATTGGCTGCACTGCAGGGTCACAATACATGGCTTGTCTAGGTGACATGAGGAGAGGGTTTGAATGGTTGTGAGCAGAGTGGCTGAGGTGGGCTGGGGCAGGGGGAACTGAAAGACTTTGGCAGGTGATGTTTCTGGGTCCAAGTTCCAGATGTTACTTGTAACTGTAACAACTGCAGCCCATGTATGTGCAGTGGAAGAGGGCAACCTAGGGGGAAATAAAGTCCAAGATGGCAGTGCCCCTGTTCACGTCCTTTGATAGAAGACAGAGCCCCAGTTTCTCACAGCCATTAAAAACAGACTCTTAGGCTCCTCCACTGAAGGTGATAAATCTTGGGTGGGGACTATTGAATTTGCTTTTGTAAACAACAGCCGAAAGGATTTTTTGTCTTTTTAAAACTTGAGTTGTAATTCCCATACTAAAAAGTTCATCCTTTTAATTCTGTGGTTTCTTTTTTTAATATATTCGCAAACTTGTGCCACTACCCCCATTGGAGGACATTTTATCACCTCATAAAGAAATCCATACCCATATGCGGTCACTCCCCATGGCTCTCTCCCTCCAACCTCTGCCAGCCGTTGATCTACTTTCTGATTCAGATTTGCCTATGCTGAACGTTCATATTAATAGAATCGTATATTATGTGTCCTTTCAAGTCTGACTTGAAAGACTTACCATAATGTCTTCTAATTTAACCCCTGTTGTAGCATACATAGGCACTTCATTTTTTTAAAGGGTGAATAATATTTATTGTATGGATACGTCATTTATTTATCATGGATCTAGTGAATTCTTACCATTAGGGAAGTCTGAGAAAGGCTGAAAGCTAAATTATACAAGACCAAAAGCAGGCTAAATGCCTAGAAAGCTTGTAAAAATGTAAGTCTTTGGGTAAATTTGGGTAAATCCCAAACCTCCTGGACTAGAGTTCGGGGAAGGCCCAGCAACCTGCATTTTAAACAGACGTCCCAGGGAGAACCTTCTGAACTTGAACTTGAGCAGAAGTGAGGTGAAGAGAGGTGAGGTGAGGTAGGCAGCAGGAAAAGGATTATTTCCTCGAAGAACGTTATTCCTAAAGGACATCTTTTCAACAGTTTTTAAAGGTAACGTGATGAAATGGCACTTCAACACTGAATAACAATGACTATGGTTACTGTAACCAGACCTGAAGGAGGCTGAAAGAGTGCAAGACCTTGAGGCCCAGGGAAGAGTGGGTCCAGACGATGCCTGTCACTGTTCTCTGCTTTCTGCTTTCTCTGGCGGTGGGTCCTGCCCTCTAGCCAGGCCCCGCTCCCAGACCAGCTGCTTCTGATGTCAGAATGTCTTTAAGTAGAGCCCTTGTTGGGGATTCTCAGAGCGGGATGCATTTGGGAGCTTACCTTGTCCAGTGACTCCCAAACACCGGTGATCCTCCAAAGTACATCCCAATTTTCAGCATCTCCCTTCCCTCCAAGACCCGGGACCTTGGAACCTGTGGCTTTGAACAGCTTTCCAGGTAATGCCGGTGATCACTCACCTCTGGTTGAGCCAACACTTTTTTCTTCCCCCTTTCTCCTCCTCCTCCTCCTCCTCCTTTTCTTCTTCCTCTTCCTCCTCTTCTTCCTCATCCTTCTGACAGGCATGGCACAGGCTGGCCTCCCAACTCCTAGGTTCAAGCTATCCTCTGACCTCAGCCTCCCAAGCAACTGGGACTATATGTGTTCACCATCACTTAGCTACATCATTTTTTTCTTTTTTGGTGGTACTGTGGATTGACCCCAGAGCCTTTGCACTGAGGTACATCTCTACCCTTTTTATAGTTCTTTTATTTTGAGGCAGTCTCACTAAGTAGCTAAGTCTCCCGGGTATGGCGTCAACTTGCGATGTACTAAGATTACAGGTACAGGCTACCATGTGTAGCTTCATATTTCAAAGCAGGGAATTGGCCCAGTATCAAACAACCAAAGGAAAGAGTAGTGTCTGGAATTTAGGTTTCTTAACTCCTCATCAATATCCTTTCAAACCTTTGTTAAAATGCCAGTCAACCACATATGGTGATGCATACCTCTAATCCCAGCACTTGAGAGACTGAGGCAGGAAGATTGCTGGAAGTTCAAGAGCAGCTTGTGCTACGAAATGAATTCAAGGCCAGCCTGAACTACATAGTGAGAGCCTGTCTCAAAAAATGGTTCCAATCATTGGAGTAAATACGGTAGCATATGGAATTGGATGTTCTGTATGGTATAGGGTCAGTGTTCAACATCAAGAACTGTAGCTGGGCATGTTAAATTCTGAAAGAATAAGTAAT
Source organism: Dolichotis patagonum (assembly GCA_004027295.1). Lineage (NCBI taxonomy): Eukaryota > Metazoa > Chordata > Mammalia > Rodentia > Caviidae > Dolichotis > Dolichotis patagonum. Next base: position 74,005 of record PVJX010002030.1, read on the forward strand.
GAACAAAATTGTCATTGCCAAGGTCATACCACTTGAAATCAATTCCAGTGATATATCCTGGTGGCTTATCATTAAGAAATTATCAGCTATTTGGGAGGCTAAGGCAGGAGTATTGCAAGTTCAAGCCCAGCCTGAGCAATTTAGTAAGAGTCTATTTCAAAACAAAAACTAAAAAAAAAAAAAAAAACTAAAAAGGGAAAGGGATGTAGCTGAGTACTAGAGTGAACCTGAATTCAACCCCCAATATGACTCCCCAATTAAGAAATTAGAAAATGTGAACTTCATGCATATTATAAATATGGGTAAAATTCTCCATCACATCTATTTACAATAAACCTGGGAAACAACAACTTTCTAGCTCAGTGGTTCTCCAGTCTAACTCTTATTTTTATTTACTTATTTATTTATTGGTACCAAGAAATAAACTCACGACGTCACACTTGCTAGGCAGGTGCCGTGCTGCTAAGCTGTATCCTCTTCTCTTAACTCTTTATTACACCACTTGGGAGTGCTTAAAAATATACTTTTGACCAATCCTGAGCCCCACTGACTGAAGACAGAGTCCAGGGTCAGAGCACAGGATCCTGATTGCTAAATCAAGCCCCCTCCCCGTTATTGTAATGCAGAGTTAGTGTTGGTCACCATTATTGCACCTCTGTGAACATCTAATGAAATTAATCGGGGAGCTTTAACTTTCACATCATATTCCCTCCAAATATTATCACCTGGAGTGGGCTTGTGAAGGCTACCATCTGACAGCCTTGGCACTCAACAGGACACTTGTGCACCAATTTAAACGGTGATGAGGGGACTTCATATCCATCTTCCCTACCAGTTTCAGATTAGTTTCTACCTTACTGATCTGCTAAGAGTTCAAGGTAATGAAAAACTGTCAGAAAACAAGACAGAAATCTTTTCTCCCTGAAAACTACTCCGTAATATATAATGACTATAGAGTCCTTGAATATTGTATGTTGAAATTGGGCTAAGCTCAGCCGGGGAGAGTCACAGACCCATGGGGCTGAAGTAATGATGGGAAAGGAATGGGGGGTGGAGGTGAGTTCTAGACCAGTAATTCTCAGATTCTGAAGTGCCTGTGAATCAACTGGGGACCTTGTTAAAATGCAGGTTCTGTTTTAGTAGGACTGGGTTGGGTTTCAAGTTCTGCATTTTTAATAAACTGAAGCAAGATTCATACTACTGTGCTACAGACATTTTTAGTTGAAATGTTCTAGTATAAGGGACATGCAGTAGGAAGAAAAGAAGGAGTGTGATCTCCTCCCCTCCTGGTTCTTTGTCAAAGTTAACAGGAGACTTTGGAGACGTTACTAGGTCTTTCAGAATCTTAGATTCCTCTCCCATAAAATGGGGTAGGGAGTCTGGTCTAAGTCAGAGCCAGCAAAGTCTTAATCCTTTTGAGTGCTCTATGAAAAGACACTGATGTAGGTTGGATGGGAACCATTTCTAGTCCCACAGCACAAAGAATGTAGGCACTATCTTCAAGAAAGCATCCTAGTTAATTGTAAGTTGTCACATATTGCAAAGTGTGACCCAGTAACTCCATTCATACAAGCTGATAGTCAAAGCGATTAAGTTTCAAGAGAGCTGGACACTCTCAAGGTGTTAGAAGTTTTGATGGGGAAGGAAGTTGCCACAGAAAGAAAGCCTCAACCATCAGGAGCCTCTTTGCCAGGAAAGGTGCCAATAAAGCAAGGAAAAAGGAGTCTAGTAAAAGATTGGCAGAGACCCTTAGGGTCAAACAACTCATTTTATAATGTCCTGGACCTTGGGTTTAAAACCTTGACTTTCTTACAATTTGAGCTTCAGCTCCCAAAACCTGAACTCCTAGAAAAGGACTCATCGCCCCAACCCAAGCTGGGGAGGTAAGAAGACCCTCAAAGGCAGAATGCAGAACTCTCTCCTGCCCATAGTCTTCCCTTAGGACCTGGGGTTGGGAGAATGTCCCTGGCACTGCCCAGGAGGCCATGTAGTCCCAAGGCCTGTGATGTGCTCCAGCATATCCTCCTGTCACAGTGCTCTACGTCACTAAAGGCAGGGGCTGTTCAGTGGTAGCTATTCCTGCAGAGACTTGATCAATGCCCTCCTCATGCAAACGTCTTGAGGTCAAGAACTGGCACTGTGTTCAGACATTCAAGGCTAAGGGAGGAAATCTCAGAGGGAAAACTATAGCCACTTAGGACATATAATGTGTCAAGGTACTGCACCAGCAACCTCATTTAAATCCCACCCTGCTGCAAATTTCATGCGATTGAACCCATTTTCAAATAAGGAAACAGATTCAGAGACATCAGCAAAACTTCCCCAGCTCATGCTGCTGGAACACAGGTGAGCTTGCCCTCTGAAGCCCACAGTACCACCTCAGTACTCCCAGACGTTCCCTTAGAGGGGATCTGTCGAAGCTGAAATTGAGTGAGAAAGCAACAAAATGAGTCTTATTCCGCCTTTCTCTTTCAGGACAGACCAGGTACCCGGCATATTGGAATGGTGCCTGTGACTCCTGGAAAGCAAGTGTGGCTCTAGCTTCTTTGTCTCCAGATCTCCGAGGTAACCTGATTGTGAGGACCTGAGTTAGGTGCCTTGACTCTGATTACCACACCCCAAGGAAAATCACATTTCTTCTGGATAAAAATGGTGGCTGACCTTAGCAGCTGCCCCTAGCAGCTGCCCCGTGGACACCCTACGCCACACAGTTAATTAATCTCAAACATGTTTTGACAAATATGGGCTGCCAGACACTGAAGCTGGCATGAGAGGCAGACATAGGGAAAAAAGGCAGATGAGCATATTCTGGTCAGAGAACAGCAGTGAAGATCACAGTAGGAGGCATTTCATGTGTAAGGAATCCGGAGAAAGGGAGCACTGGGGTGCCCCTGGAGCATACAGGAACCCAAGTTCAGCAGGCAGCTCAGAAGGCCTAGTGGACTGAATTGAACTCAGTCACCCTTCCCCCACCTATAGGAACTTGAACCAAACCAGAGGGTGAGCCATTTCTGCCACCTGGAGCCATAGCTGCCCTGCCTCTCATTTGAAGCAATGCTCTCTACTAAGGTTGCAATCAATTCCCTGCCAACTTGGCTAATTGCTAGTGTGCCAAGCCCGTCTCCATCTGGGCAGGGAAGCACTAAAAGTGTGCATGTCTGCACGTGTGCATAACATAGCCCGCTGTACTCACGAGGTCCTATTTCACATCCTTCCTCCCTGCAGGAGAAGCTGAGTAGATGGTGTTTCCTTCAGAGCTTGCCCTGGAGATGTTGTTAATGTGATGTGTTTTCAATCCATTTCCTTTGTTCTTAGGGGAATATACTAAGATATTAACAGTGGTAGATCTGGGTGGTAAAATTAACAGAGAATATTTTCTTTCTTTCCTTTTATCTTTTCCTTCTTTAATTCTATTTTGTACCTTTTCCACAATGAACATAGGTCATCTGTATAATAAAAAGATTTTAAGATAAAAAATAAGATTTCTTTTGCTATACTATAGTAATTTCTAATTCACATTGGCTCTGCAAGACAAGGTGGTAGGAGATGTTCATGAGGGTGGGTGACAACTGTGTGTATAATGGAAATAATTCCAGCCTACGAACTACAACACTGGGATCTGTTTCTAACCCTGTGGAACTTTCCAACTTTGACTCAACTTCTATGAGTCTTCATTTTCTCATTTGCAGCATGCGGCAGTGACAGTTGCTAGGAGATAAAATTGGTGCACAAATGTCAAATGAAAATATCCTTTATAAGTTGTGTACCTACAGGAGATGTTCATCTTCAGATGCCCCAAATAGTGCTTATCTCCAAGGACATTCATACCACTGGGAAGCTCTCTCCTCTAGTGAGTAGGGCTGACCTGCTTTACAATAGAATATGACAGAAATGACAGCACGTGACTTCTTGGATGGGGCTGCTGTAGTCGTGACTCTGCCTCTTGGTTCACTCATTCTGGGAGAAGGTGGCTGCCATGTTATGAGAGCACTCAGCTGGCCTCATGGGAGATCATTGGAGCCAGGAACGGAAGCCTGCTGCTAATTTGCCAGCCACATGTGTGAGGCACCTTGGAACAAATTTTCCAACTGCAGACCCTTAGCAGACTGCAGTCCCAGGTAACATCCTGATTCTAACCTCAGATGCAATTCCACACCACAGACCCCAAGTTCAGCCAGTTTCTGTTTTCTGGCCTTACAGAAACTGTGCAGCTACTCAATTTGGGGACAATCGTTATGCAGCAATAATCAACCCTGCAGCTTTGTAGCCCTCTTGGAAGGCTTAAGAACCCACATGACTTTAGGAAGAGCGATTCATTCTAAGCCAGTTTAATTTCCTTCCATGATGAAGTGGCCTGGCACATGGATAAGGGAGAAATAAGTGTGTTTCCTTGCCTCTGGAGGGCTTTTAATCTGACACCACATGCCATTCTTATCAATATGCAGGAGGCGGAGCCTGAACCGTGGTTCATTGATTTAGCCCAGGGAGAATTGATCCCAGGAGCTAATTTAGCACCTGAGGGAGGCGAAAAGAATATGGATACTCTTCTGGCCTGAAAGTGACCCCTAAAGTTCACCTGCTGGAAACTTAAGCACCAATGCAACCTTGTTGGGAGGTTTTTAAAAGTTTTTAGGTCAAGAAGACTCTGTCATGAATGGATTAATGCCATTATAAAAGGGCGTGGTAGAGAGAGTGTGGCCCCTCTACTTTTCCTATGTTTCTGCCAAGTGAAGATCCAGAATTCAAAGGTGCCATCTTGGAAGCAGAGACCAGCTCTTCACCAGACATTGAACTCACCAGCACCTTGATGTTGGCTTTTCCAGACTTTCAGAAATATAAGAAATAAATTTCTATTGTTTGTATAAACTATTCAATTTGTGGTATTTTGTTATAGCTGCACGAATGGACTAAAACAGGTACCAACACCAATATGAATGCTAACAATTGTACTCTTCATTAAGAGTCCTATTAACACTGCTCATACCTCTCAACGCCTCCCCCTTGGGAAGCCCCAAGTTCTACAAATTTACTAACCATCTTGTCCTTTTTTTTCCTTTGGTACTGGGGATGGAACTCATGACCTAGTGCTTGCCAGGCAGGCACTTATGCCACTGAGCTAAATCTCCAGCCCCATCTTGTCCTTTAATAAGCAAAGAAAATGGTGTTAGCTCCCACTACAGTACGTTGACACATGCCCTTCAAAAACTCCACATGTCTCTAGAAACATACCTTCTCGTAGTCAGCAGGGGCTACAACCTTGGACACCACCATCATTAGCCCTTAGCCATCATCCTCTGCTCCTGAATGTGGGAGACAACTCCAGTGACTCCCCTTGAATGCAGAACAATTGCTGCAACTTTGATTATATGGAGACTTATTTCCTTATACTGATATGTAGAGAGCTGCTATGGCATTTCTTTCTCTCTTCAATTGGCTCTAAGCATTGCAAATAAGGCTAGCTGAGGTATTGATAGGTAATCTCTAAAGCCATCAGACAGTCTCCTGTTTCCTCACATAGTGCTCTCTGGAAAAGATATTAGCATGCAGGATGTTAGAGCCATTAGATCCAGGAATGTCAGCTGGGTATGAGTCTCAAAGTAAACAGGCTATGACTCCCCAGGGCACAAAAAGTTATATATCAAAAACCAAAGCAACAGCCTCCTAAAACAATTCAGTTACTACCTTAATTGAATTATGTAAATTGATCCTTCTGTATATCCTTATCTCTGCATTTTGCAAAGGTGCTTTTCTCCCTACCTGGCTAGCCAGCTCAAATTACTCATGTAATTCCTGCCATCCTCACTGTCACTCATCCCTGAGCCACACCCCTTCTTCACAAGATAATAAATTCTGGGAGAGGCCTAGGATCAGGGCCTTTGTCCACATGTCCTCACAAGGATTAGATTTAGGACCCTTTGGCTGCCCTTTACTTGGAAGATGTCTTGGTGTCTTTGCTCTGGCTGCCACTGATTGCATTGGAGGTGGTAGATTGGAATTAACTTGCTGGGATTCCAATAACGTCTCGATGGGATTATAAATATAACTTTTTGGATTGTGAAGAAAACTGGAAAAGGGATTACAATACTTGGATGACTGTACACAATATCTGGGATTACAATACTGAGGATGTTATCCCCACACCTTCTCTGCTACACCTGGACCATCTCGTGGTCTCCATGTCCCAAAGCACCATGAGCATGAAGTTTGTTCCTGAAAGAGTCTGTGGATGAGGTGAAGGCCGTTATAATCCTGCAGAGCAGATAAATTAAAACAATATGCAGCATCCTGGCTCCAATTTCTTGCTTTGTGACTGTTAGTAGTGCTTCTCTATCTTGCCAGTTGCCCTGGCTGATTCCACTTCACTTGAACTGCCTCCCTTTCTCTCTGTATGTCCCCCTTTCAGTCCTTCCTGCTTCCCATTCCCATGTTCCTTGCTTCCTTTTCACAGGCTCACCATCCCTAACTCCAAATTCCTGCTCCTTTTTTGTACACAAACTATCTGTCTGTCTCACCTCTACCACTAGGGTAGTAAGGATAGGGTTAAATGTGTGAGCGCTCACTCTGGATAACCCCCTTTTAGCTTCCAGCTGTGCGTTATCTCTTTCAAACTTTTCTTCCTCTATTTTGCAGTTGACAAAACTGACTTCCAGGGGCATTCGGTTTATTCAGTTTTGTCCAGAGGCCCAAGGTAAAGTGGGAGAGATCTGGGACAATTCCCAAGCCTCTTTCAAGCAAAAAGAAAAACTAGGTTGGAGATTCCTAGTTGACAGCACCTGCAAAAGCCAAGTCAAGCCTGCCTGGTGCTTAGGAGGAAAGAAATTCATGTAGATTTAGTTCCTAGATAGCTTAAAATAGGATCATTGCTCATGGGTCCTGAAAAGTAGCAGGGCAATCTTCCAGGGGTGAGGAGAGGGGGCAGGGTCACATGTGCTCCTGAGGTCATTTCTAGCTTGATGATTCACAAGGCAAACTCAGAGTGGGTTCAGTCCCCACCCCAAACTCAGTGTGCTTTCATTTTGCATTATGATTTGTCACTCGAGCTGATTCAAACTGAAATTGATATCATTTCCCTCCCGACGAATTCTTGACCAGAAAACATTGATTTCTGCATCTAACTGGGATTTTTTCTTTTTAGTCCAGTTCCCACACAATCAACTTGCAGGTTTTTTTTTTTTAATCTCTATTAAAGAGAGCACTCGTCAAGGTTTATCTTCTAGTCATGAAAGCAATGTACCTCTTATTGTCAAACAAACTGGAAAACAAAGAGACCTGAAAGAAGAAAATGAAAAATATATATAATATCACACCCACAGACAAACATTAAAGATCATAGTATGTTTTCTGTCTTGTCTTTCCCATGTATATATTTTTATCATCATTAGATCACATGCTTTCTAAAAATCTGGTTAAGAGTGGGAGGCTTGAGTAGAAAATGAGTTTTAATAGTGTCCACTTGTGAGGTGCTGAAAATGTTCCAGATACTTCACAATGTGCCACTGGTAAAATGTTAGCCCTTTATTTGCATTATCTTATTGAATCCACACAGAAGTCCTCTGAGGGAGATGTTATTATCATGCCCATTTAATAGACGAGGAAACCAAGGCTCTGAGAAGTTAACATGCCCCAGGCCAGATAGTTCACAGAGCAGTGAGGGTTAATTTAACTGAAATCTTGTCAGCCATGCTTTGGAGCGTTAATCTTTATAGAAGACATAGTTTGCTTTTCCTTAGGGAGAAGTGTTTTTTTTTCTGGAAATACCACAATGCTTGTGTGGGTATTTATTTATGGGCTTCAAGTAAGCTTCCTGTATCCCAAGTAGCTGGGACTATAAGCATATGCCACTATGCCCAGTAAAGTGCAAATATTATAATCAAACCACAACATACCTGTGAAACAAACATTGTGCTACATTCTGACCTCAACATTTTGCTTTTAAAAATGTGTGGGGAGAAAGGAAACCAGAGAACAAGGTCCAAAGTGTATTAGCCAGTTGCTCCTATAAGCTTGCCTATACTTGCCTATAAGCTGTTACTATTTTAGTGCTTGAAGGCCATTGAATGGGCAAAGGCAGCTGACAGATCCTGGAGACAGGGTAGATGCTGACTGCTTATTCTTTGTATGGCCATTAATTGAGCACCTAGAGGGCTGAGGATTTAGCTCAGTGGCATAAGCGCCTGCTTTGCAAGCACGTGGTCATGAGTTCAATCCCCCGGTACCAATTAAAAAAAAAAATGTACCTGTTAATTGAGCACCTAGGTCTGTCTCTCTGACACAGTACTGGGCAGGGACTCCAAATGCAAATGGTGTGAGGCCAGCACCCATGAGATCAGCTTCAAAGCGGTGAAGTGGTGTGATAATTAACCCATGTACACACAGGCAGGATCTGGAAATGAAACAGTATTTCAAAATAGCTCAAAATGTTACATTGACTGTGTGCGAGTGATTTGATACAGAAACTGACTGGCTGATTAAGGCAGAAGGGGGATCCTTGGAAGGATGCTGCAGGGCTTCCGAGAGCAAAGAGAAGGCTGGAGTCAGGCTGGGAGCCGCTGGGTGCCCAGCATCCCCAGAAGGTTGCTGGCAGCAGAAAATGCTCAGCAGTCTCACTCAGCTGCTGTGGCTGGAATGAGAGCACTCCAGCTGCTCTCGGCTTTGGGCCCAAGTTCATGATTCAGATTTCAGGGAGGGAGTCCCGCTGGCCTTGTGGCGGTCACATGCTGAGGAGCAAGGACTGGCTTGCTTGGCTCACATTCCACCAGAGTATTGGAGAGCAATTAGCAGAAGAGGGGCTTGAGTCTGGGTAGACGACAAACAAGGAAGATAGATCCGTGCATTTCTTGGAAAAATGACAGCCCAACACTGAGGCTGTGACAACACATATCAAAATAATCTCTTTTTTCTTCTACTCGTTTTTCTCGCAGGCTGAAGCTGCTCCAAAGAATTGATCTGTATATGCAAACCACCCTGACACCCAGGAACCCTTTGCAAAAGGTGGTCTGCGGGCCCCAGGCACCGAAAATTAACCTGCATTTCAATGAATTTCCAGGCAGTCCTAAGGTTCTGAAGTTTAGGACTCACAGATAGATACACCTCTCTCACCTCTTTATTATACAGCTCAAACTGCTCTCTCACCAGCCTGAGGAATTCCTCCTCTTCGGCCAGAGGGAGGAGATGGGCTGTCACTTACAGTGCTGTGTACAAGGCTGTTTCTGGTGGGGTGAGAGAGAAGAAAGAAGAACATTTCCAGGCTAATGATTTTTATCTTGTAAACAAGAAGGACGCAGACCCAGGCTGTGACCTTGGAGATCCCGTGTTCTCCGAGTCAGCCAGTCCAAATGGGTACTGAGGGACTCCAGGGGGCGTGGCACTGTTCTCAGGGCTAGCCGGGCGCCCGTCCAGCGTGCTCTGGCGAGGGACTCCGAGGACAGAGGGACAGAAGGGAAGCCGACGTTTTATTGGACTGCACAGGGCAAACTGGAGGGCGGGCAGTCGTTTCAGCGCCCTCCCAAAATGTCCCGCTGAGGTGTAAACCTGCCAGGATCCTCAGCATGGGTCTGCTTTCTCCTCTGGGCGAGCAAACAGGCAGCCGATCCCTGACAGTCACACCGAGGGGGCGAGCGAGAGAGCCCATGGGATGTGCAATTTGGAGAGCTCTAGAGTCCAGGTACCCATCTGCTGGCCTCTTATCTCATCGGCCTTGCGACATCCAAGAAGCAGCAGACTTCCCCGAGTTAGCATCTCCCGTGAGTCATTTCTCAGGAACTTGGTGGCGGCCACTTGGTTGAAGGCAGCTGTGAGCAGGAATGTCCGTGCCGGTGGCCGCAGCCTGGGCTGTGGCTGCGCCGGCGTGACTGAGCCCAGCACAGCTGTGGGCGTGGCTGCAGCTGGGCCGTGCGCGGGGCCACCAGGCACTCCGCCGGGTAATAAAAGGGGGAACCCGCCAGGCCTCAGCTCAGTGACCGCATGGCAGCGGTAGGAAAGGTTGTGTGCTTAGTTCCCCAGCACGGGGAGAGCTTTAGGCAGTCAGGGCAGAAATGGAACCAAAGGCAGTGTAACGGGTACCTTAGCGTCTTTTTTTTGACCCTTCCCCTAGCATCCTCTTGGGACAGAAACCTGAGGATCCCAGGAAAAGACCAGGGAATAGGTCTCAGTCTTACATCCTGGTGTTTTCTGTTGCTGCTGGTGGCAGGGAACTCTGACACCAGGGTGACTTGAGACTACCTAGAAGTCTTTTGTCTAGAGAACACCTGGGTTCAGGGCGACCCGGCTGCTAATGTCTGTGGCAGGCGGATGGGATGTTAGGACCTCTCAGTTGCCTTCCTCTGGTAGCAAGCAGCACCTTCCTGCAACATGGCCCCACCCCCACACCATCCTTCCAAACCCTGCAGTTACAGGAAGGGCAGGACACCAGCTCACCCTGTTCCTCAGCTTGTCTGCCGGGAACTTCCTGTTCACAGGCTAGCTGCCTGCCTTCCAGCAGCCAGGAGGGAGCCAAACACCGGTGCATACCAGCGTGGGGTCTCACCAGCCCAGCTCTTCCACAAACAGCCAAACCCAGCATTCAGTTTAGGTGTCGCTGAAACACTTGGTCAGTGGCCAACGGCTTCGAAAGATTTTAGAAAAAGACATAGTCTTGTGCTTGTAGAAGAGTATGATTTACATTTCTGTGACATTCTCCAGTTTCAAAAGCCACTCATAAATGCCAGTACTTCTGAGTTTTATTTCTGCTACTTGTACCTCCAGAGATAGGCAGTTTATGTTAAAAAAGAAAGAAAGAAAGAAGAAAGAAAGAAAGAAAGAAAGAAAGAAAGAAAGAAAAGAAAGGACTCTGTAAACCACGGTACTTCCAGAAGGGAGAACCTAAAATACAAAATGAACAATGATGACATAAATAAGTAAATGGGGGTGTAAAGTAGCCCCAGCCACAAGCGTGCACTTCTCAAGGAGTTCTTCATAAACCCAGCCGGTGGGGGTTTATTGAACACTTACGTGGCGTCATGGTGTCAGATGCTCTTTCAAGCTCCTTCTTCCATGTACCACCTCAAGTGCTCTCTACAGTACCTAGAGCAGTGGTTCTCAGCTCAGGGTTGTTTTGCCCCCTACCCAGGGACGTTTGGCAGTGTCTGGAAATATTTTTGTTGAAACCGGAAAGGGGTGCCCTAGCGTTTAGGGAGTAAAGGCCAAGGATGCTACTAACATTCTGTGATGCCCAGGACAAGCGAAGAATTACCCAGCTGTAGCTGCCACTAGTGCCCAGGTAGAGAACCCCTACTCTTAGGTATAGGTGTTATTATTGACCCTGTTTGTACCAATGTGGAAACAGGAGGATAGAGATTTACTTTGGTGTTTAGCTTTTTCAGGGGAGGGTTGAGACAGAGTTCAGGCTGGTCTTGAACTCATGGTAATCATCCCACATCAGCTTCCAAGTACCAGGATTACAGGCTTGCACGACTGCACCCTGTGTGATACCTAGTTTTATGATGGTACATTGTCAATAAAAATGAGCAAGAACAAGAGATTGAGAAGAGCCTGCCAATATTTGAAAAGAATGGGATGCAAAGGGGAGCCATTACATTCTCCCGCAGTTTTCAGTTTTGGAATGCTACATTCTCTGTCGATCTGGGTGAACTGACACAGTGCAGCAGTCTGTGTCCAGGGTGAACTGTCCAAGACACTTTAGCAGCCACAGTGACACTGCTTTCCAGACTCACTGCTCACTTCCCCTTTACCATCTCTGTTTTCCAATTTCGCTGCTGCACTTCTCAATTTGCAGCCTGTCCTTCCACCTTGTTAGGTCCATTTGTGATAGTTCAGCCGGCAATGGAAGGAGCCATCTGCCCTCCGACCCAGTGCTTTCTCACATCAGACGGCTGGCATCTGTTGGGGGCTGCAGTGGATGGGGAAGGTAGCCAGCTGTCTCCAGGTCTCTCCTGGGTAAAACCCCGGAGTCATCCCAAATGCCAGCTGACAGCCTATACAAGGAAAGAGGCCAAAAGGAATAAAACACATGAAGAGGCTGGGCACAGTGGCACATGCCTGCAATCACAGCACTTTGGAGGCTGTGGCAGGAGGACTGCAGTTGGAGTCCAGTCTGGGCAATCAAGCAACTTAGTGAGACCCTGTCTCAAAATAAAAAGTAAAAAATGGTTATGACTGTAGCTCAGTGCAAAGAACTCAAGTTCAAGCGCCAGTATTGCAAAAATGAAATGAAACAAAACAAAAACAGATGAGACTTCTCTATGACCTATGAAGGAAAATTGTTCATAATGTTTTGAGTGAAAAAACAAGTACAGAATTGAACACACACATGATGAGTTTTTAAAAACTTCCTGTGTTTGGATGTTCCATTTTTGAAATGCATATATATATATATTACTTTTTATCCGAAACAATAATTATTTTAACAAGAATGCTAAGGAAAGAAACCCTACGTAATAAGAGAGGAACAATGCCCATAAACAAGCACAAATAGGGGTGTCACAGCAGTTTTTCTGTGTGCGACAACTAAAATCAACACTTCACATGAAGTGGAGGTGGCTGAGCAAAACCGGGGCTTTGGCTGCAACAGAACAATACGTGACAGCGAACAGGGACGCACTGCTGCTCCCCACGGCACCAGGCGCCAGCATCGCAGACACAATGTTGCACAGAGAGTACAGGCTGTATTGTATTTCTATGAAGCTCAAGAACAGGCTAAATTAATCTGGAGATCAGTATTGACTGGAGAGGGGCAACAGAGCCTTCCGGGGCTGCTGCAGAGAGGGCCAATGACCTCTGCCCTTCCAGCACAGAGCCACGCCCCTGGCCCCATATTTGCATAAACCACTCAGCATAACAAAAGCCCTAGAGGTAAGGGAACCTCGGGCCTACGGAAGGCAGTTTAACCAAGATGTGTTGGTACTCAAGTTGGCTGCTAACTTGGACACCCCCTCCACCCCCAGAAGGAGTCTCATGGGTAAAATTGTGGGGAGATCCCCGGTCACCAGAGCTGTGCCTGTGTGTCCCAGCTTTCCACTTTAAACTACTTCCTTGTCACCTCCCAGCTCTAGGGCTGAGCCAGGAGGCTTATTGTTCCGGGGAGGGAGAGCCAGTGCGAAATAAAGAGGCCATTGATCAGCGTAAGAGTCGTCAAGCTGCCGTTCTTGACCTCTGCAGAAGCACAAGGGCCTAGGAAATTGAGGCTTTCTGGAGGAGAAAGTTTTTTCTCAGTGACCCATTCCATGCTTGCCTGCCAAGCCAGGTGGAAAGCTTTTAGGAGGTTTTCCTAATTAGAGCGCCTCAGTGCCCTCCGGGACACTTGTTCTCTCTGACCTTAGAGTGGCCTGGCAGCATTTGAGCAGCTTGGTGACCCATCAGGCTCCTGGTCCAGCCCACTTTGGGATCCAGAGCCCCCAGGCCACCAGCCACCATACACCCCTTTTTCCATGTGTGCTTTTTCCATGTGTCCCATGAAAAGGTGGGAAAAGTGCTGATCTAGAACAGTGAGTTGCATCATTTGCAGCAATGTCCTAAACATGCTGCCTAGAAGGGTGGGGCAAAGAAGAAAGTCCCAGAGGCCACTGGAAAGAAAGAGATACTCATGTGTGTGGGGAGGGGGACTTGGACTGTTCCAGAAAATGATGGGAGAAGAGTGATAACATCAGGGCATGGGGTTTCTATCCAAGGGCAAGCCTAAGTAAGTCTGCTTCCCCCTTGGGGACCTGGCCTTGGCATGATGTCAGGTCTCCCTGGACCTGTACATTGGCCGGCAGATAGCAGGACTGTGTGGGAGGAGTTCGACAATGTGCCCCAGCCTTCTAAGGCCTATATATGGCATGCAAGATACCCAGAATTTTCCAGGGGCCTGGTGTGGGACCAAGAAGTTGCCAAGAGAGTTCTGCCCCACGATCAGGATCAACAGGCTGCTACAGGCAAGGAATGCAAAGCCAGCAGCACGTAGCCTGGAACGTGGTACTACTGGCCGGGGCTTGTACCAGTGCATGGGATGCCTTTGCACAAATAGGAAAAGACATGCTGGTCTGACTTATGTAAGAAGTGCCAGGGCTCACAGCTTGGCTGGCAGCGCACTGACAGGATTTCAGCCCCCCGCTCAGCAGCACCCCCTACACAGAGCACACCCGTGCATCCGTGGGTGATGAGGGAACATCACTACAAAATTTAGGTGAAGCAGTCTTGCCCGACAGCCATTTTCAGAGGAAACTGTGAGTACGGATCCTATCTCCACCTCCACTTCCCAGTGTCCCCAGTGTGCAGCCCACCCAGTGACCACGTACCATCTTAAGGGTCTCAAAGGTGAATGGGGGGCTGAGAATGGGGTGATGGGCCTCAGAACTCTGACTTTCTTTCTACTCAGCCATACATCTGAATGATCTTAGGGGTTTTTTTAAATCACCAGGCTGACAAAAAACATCATTTCTCCCGTTTATTCTCCAGCGGGGTAGAGACTTGCCTGGGAAAAGATCTATGGTGAGAAAATAAAGAAGCTGCAATCCCTTTGCATATCCAAAGCACCTGGCAATAAAACTGCAACTGTGCTGAACAGTCTCTTCCCTCTGGCTGCATGTTGCGTCTCTTTTCTGTAGGTGACTGAATGGTGTAGTTTGCCTTGAAACAATCCTGGATCTTACTAATTCCCAGGACCATTATCAACAGCACCCCTTTCACCCTCCGAAAAGAATCAGCGTGGACGATGAATTACACAGTCATCTATTAATAAAGACATAACAGATGTTACATCTGGCTGAACTGCCCTTTCTTGAAGCTCTAGTTCATGCCAAAGAAGGACAGGCTTGGTGATGGAGCTTAGAGGAAACAGGTCCTTCTAGGCTGGGGAAGCCAAGCAGGAGGAAGAACCTAACTGGAACTTCGAGGATCAGTGAACAAGAGAGGTACAAAGTCTTCTAGACAGAAGGGGGTGTGTACGTAAGATACGAGTAAAAAAAAACACATTGAATTTTTAAACTAAAAACTAATTATTACGGTAAAAGACACACTGTCATGAACTACTCTCAAAATCCTCCTCCTGATTTTGGGCACACTTATCCTATTCTCTTTGCCACTTTCTGAAGCAGTTCTGGAAGTCCACTTTCATGAGGGTCTTTATGAGGTATGTTTAAAAGATACCAAGAATCCTGCTGCTGAGTGCCATCCAATAGAAGGACAGCTCGTAAACACATGACACTGTCCTCATTCACCTCGTTCACCGGGTCTGGCACTGTGTGAATGCGTTTTACTCTATGATCCTGGGAGGACTAGCTTTTTCTACATTCCTCTGTCCCTAGCTAGTGTGCCAACAATACCTTTCAGGGGCAGAGAACCTAGGGCACATGTGCTGTACACAGTGGGCACACAGTGGGCACTGTCTCTGTTGGCACATGAGGCGAGCCGCCCTTGCATCCCCTAGCAGCTGCACCTTCAGGTTTAATGGCAGTGTTGGCACTTTGGGATACCTAAGGGGGTTTTGGGTCTCTAAAAGGTTCACCATCACTGCTTTAGATCTTTGTTTTCGATGTTTTAGCATCTATTGCTTGAAACTGGCCTGGATGTCTCTATTTGTAAACCATTTTTGTGCAGTGCCAGGATTGCACCCATAGACTCATGCCTACTAGACAACCACTTTATTACTCAGCTCCACCCCAGTCAGTTCATTTTCAAGACAAGGTATTGCCCAGGCTGGCTTTGAACTTGCAGTTTTCCTGCCTCAGCCTCCCTAGTCCCTGAGATTACAGGAACATGCCACTTGCCTGGCTAGGTGTCCTCAGAGAACAATTCCCCCACATGTACCGTTTATTTAACAACTTCTTCATTGGTACATTGCCAGAGATCCAGTGGCACACATATATCAGACACAGCCCTGCCCATGTGGACCTTCCATTGAGATAAGCACAGAAGGAACACTGGTTTGTACTTTTGTTTACCCTGACTCCACCTCCGAAAAAACCTGTTATCTCCAAGTGTGTTCAGTGGCTTTAGAGTTAACCAGAGGAAGACATTAGATTAACAAATATACACACTATCAGTGCCTCAAATAGCCAAAGTCCAAAACCATTCACATTTTGTATCTCTCTATGATTTATCTTTTTTTCTAATTCCTGTAACAAGTAAATAATGTCAACTATTTGAACTATTAAAAGTACCTGGTTTTTGCATATTTCGAAAACATGTGTGATGAGTACTTACTACATGCCAAGCACAGGGATGATGACCTCACTTGTATTATCTCAATCAAACCTCTAACAACCTTGAGATAGGTCCTCTGTTGAACCTCATTTCATGGACAAGGAGACCGTAGCTGTCAAATGCCAGGGCATATGTTCAAGGTCACTGTGGCACGTGCAAGACTGCCCAGTTAGTAACCGATAACTAGGATTCAAATCCAGTGAATCTGAAACTCTTAGCCACCACTGAGTCGGTGTCAGCTGCAACTCTGGCTTTTATTTCCTATGGAGACTATTTTGACATTACCAGAACTGAAATTTAGTTGTAGCTCCTATGAACTGAAACGGCAAACTGAAAAAGAGGAAAGAAAACAGCTTGAAACCTGTTTCAGGCCCTGCATGAGGCAAAGAACGAAGTCAGCGGAAATGAGAAGCCAGCTGGATTCAGCGAGTACGCAAGGAAGGGGGGCGATGGGAGCCAACTTAATTGGATGATTATTTCAATTATCTAATTAAGAAAGATTACAGCTGAACAAAGACCGAGAGGGCCTCCAAGGTGATTTGAAAAAAATAAAATAAAAACTTGATTAGCTTGGTTGGCCCTCGGCGGAATTGGAAGGTCAAAGGGATTCCCCAGTTGGAGACTCTGGCCTTTGGGACAATTAGCCACCAAGGGACTCTGCTCTCAGCCTCTCCTCCTCTGTGGAAAGCGATCTGTCTCCCTCCTCACTGCTGGAGACTCAAGTCTTCATGTAGCCCTTCTCCCTCCTTTCTCTCTCCTGCCTCCCTCCCTCCCTCTCTCCCTTTCTTCTTTCTTCACCTCCATCCTTTACTTTTTTCTTTTTCTGTATGTTTTTGTAGTATTTTAGTAAACGAGCAAGCATAAACCAAAAAAACAGTTTCCATCCACACTGTAGAGCAAGGTTATAATCTGATTACTGCCCCACTCCCATGTCAGGCTCCTGTACTTTTAAAAAATATATAAATTATTCATCAAAATTTAAAAGTCAAAGATTTCAAAAACAAAACAGAAGTCAAGGATTTCCTGTAACACTTCAAATCTCTGGCTTTATTTGAAAAATTGCATCTGACAACCAGAATCAACTTTCCCAGGACTCAGAGCAGCTTCATGGATGCCAGGCGCGATCCCCTGCGCGCGCTGTCTGTGCCTGGCCCAGGGGCGGGGAGCTGTGCCCTTCACACGTGCCAGGTGCTTTCCAGCTCTCAGGGCTCCTCGACGTGCAGGTGCCGGTCACCTGCCACTTACCATGCTTGGCCCACTCACAGTAAGGACGGAAGAGACTTTTCTCAGCTTGGCCCCTGACTCTCAGTCACATCACTGGCCTGCGCCGTGTTGGCTTACCCCAAGTTAACTAGTACTAGTGGAGGGAGTTCACTGCACAGCCTGCTAGAGCAGGGCTGGTAGGAACCAGGCTAAGGAATAAACAGTGCTGGGGTCAAATCTGCCTCTTATTACAAATTGAGTGAACTTGCTCCATCCCTTGATTTCTAAATGAGGGATAAAATCACCTGTTTGCTTTTCTATGTTAGTTGGGAGGACTTGTTGTAAAAGTAAGTAACTAAAGGGCCTAGCATGGTTCTTAGTATGTGAGGAGTGCTCACAAGTGGCAGAGAGTTTAGGGGCTCAGTAAGAGCTATCACCCGGATGCATCCACAGCATGACAAACGTGGTGGTGACACTACTGTGTTATTCCAGTCATGTCTGAACACATCCTTAGAAGGCATCTCAGTCCCTTTTTGCTGCTCTAAATGGCACCTGTGAGACTGGGTGAACATGTCAAGAACAAGAACATATCTCTCACAGTTCTAGAGGCTAGAGAAGTCCAAGATCAAAGCATTGACAGGTCTGGTATCTGGTGAGGACCTGGACTACACTTCCAGGATGGCACCCTGATCTCTGTACCCTCACACAGCACAAAAGCAAAAGAGAGAGACCCCATTCCTTCAACCTTTTTTGTTTGATTTTGTTATTTTTTTTTTACAACAAGGTTTTCACTAAATTGCCCATGCTATGTTCAAACTTGTGATCCTCCTGCCTCAGCCTCCCATGTGCTGGGATTACAGGTGTGTACACACATGTGCAACCCTTTTTATAGCAGCATGAATCTATTCAGGAGTGGCCATTCACTAAGCTCTACCTCCCAGCACTGTTGCTCTGAAGGTTAAATTTCCAACACATGAATATGGAGGAAACAAAAGCATTCAAATCATAGCAGAAGGTGAACAGTACTAGCCCTATTTCAAAGAGGATACTGTTCATCAGTCTCCGGATTCTGGTTAAAGGACTCAAGTGTGACAGGAATAAGATTTGCACACAAAACAATAGATGGGGGATATAAAAAGACAAACTTTTTCTACCAAGGGTGTAGAAGTAAACTGACACAAGTGGTAAAAGAGAACAACTCTCTTTCTCCAAAAATAAGGCCGAGCTGGAAAATAATCAGCCTTGAAAACTAGAGATCAAAATGCCAGCTCAATCCGCCTATCTTCACCTTCTGTGCCGTCACGTTCTCTTGCTCACTGGCTACTCTGTAAGGCTGGCTGATTGGGGTTGACATTTTTGAACTCTAGTTTTCAGGGCTGATTATTTTCCAACTAGGCCTTATTTTCAGGGAAACACCGAAGTACTTTTTCCTGGAAACAGAGTAGTGGTTCTCAAATTTTAATAAGCATACAAATCACCTGGGGATCTTGTCAAAATAGAGAGGTTGGACAGAGTTAAATAGGATTAGTACTATTCACCTAAATCAGAGAGGTTGGAGAAGGCCTACAGCTTGACATATCAAACAAGCCCAGAAGAACAGCCAGCCCACACACTATACTTTGAAAAATGAAGCAGCCATGGCTGAAGGATTGGTATACAATCATAGTGCTGCCTCCATCATGACTGGTTCAGGCCCAAGCATAAGAACACAATTCAGCTAGAGTCTTCCCTGGGACTATGCATAAATGTGAGAAGATAAAAGTGTTAAGTTTTCTTCAGGACCTTAAGTGGGGTGAAGAAACACTGGATTGGCCCTAGCCTATCTACATCTACTAGCAAAAGTACCTCTATGGTAGAAGAGGATGAAGCCACTAGGAGAAGCCATTTTGGAGCCAACAGAGACATGCAGAATGGACAAAGAATCCTGATGACACCATTTAAATACTTGGAATCTGACACCTGAAGCTAGTTCCATCTTTGGTCTCTGCAAGTATAGGAGCAATAAGTTGTCTTCCACTAGTTGACTTGAATTTTTACTACTTCAAAATCAAAGAGTCCTGATTAACTCGGGTGTTATCTTAGTGTTTTTAGTTACCTATCTCTGTTTAATAATTATTCGAAAACTTAGTAGCTTGAAATGACAGTGATAAACATACATTATCCCCCACAATGTCAGTAAGTCAGGAATTTGATAGGAACTCAGTTGCGGAGCTCTGGGCCCATGTTCTTTCAAGAGGTTTCCGTCAAGATGTCTGCTGGGGCTGTGGTTCTCTGCAGCCTTGACTGAGCCAAGGAAATTCACCTTAAGGCAGCTCACTAATTCAGGACTTAGTCACTATAGACCCATTATGAGAGGTGTGCTTCATCTCTCCACACCTCCCCCAACCCTAGCCTCCCATGAGGCCTTCCGGGCATCCTCAAAACATGGCAGCTAGAGTCAGACACAGAGCAAGAGAAAAATGAGAAAGAACACAAAAGTCATGTTCTTTTCATGACCCAACCTCAGAAGTCACAGAATCATTTCCTCACATTCTAGTTCTTAAAAGTGAGTCATTAAGCACAGTATATTCCATACTGAGGTAAAGAGGAATTCCTTTCTGCCTCGTGAAGGGAGAAAGGTCGAAGTATTTGTGGACATATTTGGGCACATTTACAGACATAATTTATAGCCCCACATTTAGCATGCCACATGGCTGGTTGATGGTAGAACTGGAATCTGGGTTCATATCCTAGATCTGCCACCAAAGGGCTGAGTGGCCTGGTCATGTCACGCACCTCTGTATCTTGTTTCTTATCCACCAGATGAGGACATTAGATTTGACTCGCTGGGTCTTAAAGCCCAGTCAATGTTTAGGACAAAGATACTTAAGGCCACATACAGTACACTGCTGTTCTTATGAGAGCTATGTTATCTTTACTTTTCCTATTTTCTAAAAGATGACTCTGTACATGGGGAACAAAGGTCTATGTTATGTAGAATATAACTTGTTCCATATTGAACCTCCAATCTCAGCAAGCAGGACTTGATTCAATCAGCCACCACATTCAACAGTCCTGACCATGTAAGACTCCAGGGCCGCTTGAGGTAATTACCCTCCAGAGGTTGCTTAACAAAATCAAGCTTCAGAGGGTGGAGATTGCAGGATGAGGTTGAGGACACTCATGTGACAATCTAGCTGGCAAAATATTTGGAGCTAAGGTGGACTTTAACACTAGTAAAGATAATGATCTCGATAATGTCTTTAATTGAGTGCTTATGGTTTGCAGGCACTGTGGTAAACGTGCTTTTTATCTCTTTCATCCCATAACAACCTCACGAGGAAGGTGTTTGAATGAGGAACTAGAGGTTGGGAGGAGTAGAGCGAGCTGTGTAATTCATAGAGCCAATAAAGGGCAGAAATGGGATTAACTGGGTCCCCTGCATTTACAAAACTGTGTGTTTTCTTACTAAATTGCCTTCTTGTGGTGTGAGTATAGTGTCAGGGATTAATCTCAGGGCCGTATGCCTGCTGGGCAAGCAGTCTGCCACAGAGCCACAACCCAGACCTTTTCTTTTTCATTTTTATTTTGAAACAATCTCACCAGGCTGGCCTTGAACTTTTGATCCTCCTTCCTCAGCCTCTGGAGGAGCAGGGATTATAGGCATATGCCTGGATTTGTTTATTTTTTATAAGAAGCCAAATACAGACTTCCGGCGGCCGCAGGGGAGAGACCCTGGCGCCAGGGGACCTGCATCATGCGGTTGACTTGGGGTGCCAGGAGAACAAGGAGCTCCTCCCCTCTCTGGGGGGGTGGCTGTGAGCCTGCTGGCGCGCGGGCTGAGAATCGAACATCTCATGTCGTCCTGTCCCCCATCCCATGTCCCCTCCTGCTTAGCAAGTGGGAGCCAGTGAACTAGACATCTTGCGAAAAGTGGCTATGTTATTTAGTATGAGCTCCACATATGCAAAGATAAGGACAACCATTTGGAAGAAAACAAGAGACAATATGACAGATAGTGAAGATCTCTGGTTGTCTAGCTTTGAAATTTATGCTTTCTTATGTGCCGTTCTGTTCTGTTGTGTTCTGTTTAATTTTACCCCCTTTAAAAAAAAGCCAAATAATTCCTTAAGGTTTTATTCTTAATGAAAGTATTGAGAAATACATCTGGTTTTATTGTCTTTTTAAACCTTTTTTATTATTTATTTATCTTTTTGTACTGGAAATTGAACCCAGGGCCACTTTACACTACAATTCTAGCCCCTTTTTCCTATTTAGATTCATTATGAATTATCCAGGCTGGCCTCAAACTTTAGTCTTACTAAATGCTGGGATTACAGGCATGTACCACTCTTTCTGTCTTAAACTGGGACTCGTCGTTATAAAGCATTTATGCAGTCTCCCACAAGGTGATCCTGTATTCAACCAAGACAATAAAACAGACACAACCTCAACCCACTCCACCAAAGGCACCCCAAGGGGGCACTGGAAACTGGGTAAATGATGACAAGGCCTTTATTTTTATTTTTATTTTTACTTTACTTTTTGGTACTAGGAACCAAACTCAGAACTTTGAGCTTGTAGGCAGGTGCTGTGCTGCTGAGCTATAACACCAGCCCGCCGACACCTTTAGTAGCTCTGGAAAAGGAAGGAAGAATTTGCTATGGTTTGGGTCTAGATGGTCCCCCAAAGCCTCGTGTGACCATAGATGGGGCTTTTTCAGAGGTGACTGAATCAGAGTGTATGATGCTGATCTGTTTGGTGCTGCCATAATCCCAGTAGCCTGGATACAATATAAGGGACAGATGCCCCTCTGTCAGGCCAACCTGGCTTGGAGCCAGCAGATTATGAACTGAAACCTCTAAAAACTGTGAGCTAAATAAACCTTTCCCCCTTTAACTTTGGTGTCAGATATTCTGTCTCAGCAATGAGAAAAGTAAATAAGACAGAATTATTTGAAATATAAAAGAGGCGTTGCCAGGAAGCTGGGTAAGGGGAAGCAGAGGATAGAAAGTGTCTCCCTACTGCACCCAGGGCAGTGAGCACAGAGGACCCTGGAGAAGTCCGCTGTGTTGCTCAGCAACAGGTACCTCAGACAAAACAACTTAGAAAGAGAAAAGGTTTATTTCAGCTCACAGTTTTAGAGCTTTCAGTTGGTTTGGGTTGTGGTAAAAGAGTACTGTGGGAACATTTAGGAGGGGAGGTCCACTCCTGAGAGGAGACGCGAGGAAGGAGAGAGGCAGCGGCTTAAAATCCCCTTCCAGAGCAGGCTCCCCTCCCAGACCTAAAGACAGCCCGCTGGGCCCCACCTCCTGGAAGTCTCCAGTTCCTGAAAGCATAGAAGGCCGGGGACCAACTCTTTACTGCAAGAGCCTTTGGGGGCACCCAGAGCCAAACTATAGCATGAGAGGTTAAACAAGTGCCAGGAAGTGGAGTGAGACGCCATAGGCTGATGGTTGGAGAGCAGGCAGACCACAAAATAAAAAATATAACGAGGGAGGCAGAGGTGTTCGGACACAAGTAGGCCAAAGCAAGAAGGTGAGGATGCCAGAGACCCAGGTTTAGGGAGCCACAGACAACTTGGTGACAGGACAATGTGAAACTGCCTTTTCTATTAACGTTAGGTGAACTGAGCATTTTAAAATCACCGAAAGCATTAACCGGAGACAAAGACATCATGAAGGGAAAACAGGAACCTAAAGAGATAAGCAGAGTTTGGAAGTCACATTTAAACCAAGAGTATTAGCTGATTCCTGGAATTGGAATTTTTGTTTTGATGGCCTTGTCGGATAAGGGAGATAGAAATTGAAAGAGCAGTCTGACTGGAGACCCTTTCTGTAATACCAGGAATCCCAATGCCCTATTCCCCTAGGGTGAAAGTGATTGAAAGGTCAAGTAGGTTTTGTGTGTCACATTTGTGGTCAGGATGCAGTATTTGGGGTCTACCCAACCTCAATCTTGAACTTGGTTTAAAGTGGTCCCCAGCCACTTGGCAAAAGCAGACATACATCTCTCAGACAAAGGTATCTTTACTCTAGATCTCAAATAATTTCTATAAATTATTTTTGGGGTATAATAGGCACCATATAATCAAAGATAACCAGGGATTAAAAGAAATAAGCACTATATATAAAAACAAGCAAGAGCCAGAAACCAACAGAAATAATCTGAAAGGGCTTTAGATAATGGACTTCCCAGACACAGACTGTAACCTTATTTAGCAGATTTGTAAAAAGAGAAGACTGAGGTAAAGAATATCTATGTGGAACAGGAAACTATCAAAAGTTACCAAGTGGATTTGAAAAAAAAAGTCAAGTAGAACTTTCAGAAATTAAAGTAAAATACAAGCACAAATCAAAGAAAAACTGTTTTAGATGCAGAATTATATTCTATCAAGGAAACTTGGAAACAAATCAAAACTATAACATTAGGATGACTTCTAGCTATAAAAAAGAAAGAACTCAAATGTGTTTTAAATGATAAAGATTTTAGCATCTTACATAACAAGAAATCTAGCACTTACCTTAAATATATTGGCTCTTAGTTTATTTCCTCATGGTAGCAAAATGACTGCAGTCTTCCAGTTATCATGTCTTCATACTACTACATTCAAAGGAAGAAATAAAGGGACCTTTCTTTTGTGTATTTTCCTTTTATCACAAAGGGCAATCTCTCAAGAAGAAACTCCACCAGCACCTAGTTGGCCAGAAGTAAGCCACATTCTCCAACTGCAAGACGGGCTGGCCAAGTGAGTTGCTGACATATTCAGCCTCTAAGATGGAAGATGGAATCCGAAACCGGGGAGGACATGGAGACAGTGGCTCTGGGTTGGTGGCCCTGATTCTATGTAGGAAGGGGACTATGGTGAGAGAGAGGAAGATTCTGAAGCAGGAGCACTGAACTACCTTTTGGGGTGCTGAATTCCCTCATCTTGAACCACCACCACACCCCCCACACCTCCCCCGCAGCCTGCTGACTGAAGATGCAGGAAGATTTTTCTTCCCTGAGTCTTGGCTTGGGGGAATTGATCCTGTAATCTTCCCAAGCTGTCTGTCTTAGCCCCAGGAAGAATATAAAGGAGACCCCAAAGAAATCAGCCCTGCTGTGACATTTCATTTAGGACACCGCGGGTGGGGGGCGATGCAGAAGGACAGGCTGAAGCCATGGTCTGCACTAGGGGACAACACTCACCTTGACTCAGAGCTGATGGCTTTGGGGAAGGCGCTGCCTCTCTTGATTCCATTTTACTCATTTGGGAAGCAATAAAAGTTGACTCGGTGACTTTGAAAACCCCCCTTCTTGTTCTAAAGCAACAATAAGCACCAAAATCGAATTTTAAAAGCTATCGAAGTGACAACAGAGAATCAGAAGGAACCTCAATAATGCTGCTGGGATCTCCTCCTCTCCCCGTCTGCTTCCTGGTGTGCAGTGGCTTTATTCACCACATCAGGAGAGAGGAGGTGATAGAAGGCAGTGTTGGGGGTGCTGGGGGGTGGCAGGAGGCCTTGCTTCATGGCGCAGTGGGCAGAGGAGAGAGAGAGGGTCTCTTCCAGTGTTAAGGACCCCACCCAGTTCACAGGCCCTGATTTATTGGCCGGGCCTGGATCCCACTGGGAGTTGTATTAGTCAGCTTTCTCCACACTGAGACAAAGTACCCAAAACTCACAACTTAAACAGGAGAGGTTTATTTGGTTCTCAGTTTCCCCTGGGTTCAGTTCATGGTTGGCTGACTCCAAGCCAGAAATGGCATGGTGGAAGGGCCTGGGCACAGGAAAGCTACTCACCCCACGGCAGCCAGGAAGAGGACAGGGGAGGGAGGAACTGGGAATGGGGATGCATCCTTCCAGGTCACACTCCCAGCGACCCATTCCTAAACAAGCCCAGCCTCTTGACGGTGCACTCAGCATGAACTCATCAGCAGATGAATCCTCTCATGAGTACTGCATACCCACAATTCACTTTCCACACACATGAAGCTTTAAGGGGGCATTTTAGATCCATAGCAAGAGACTAAGAATGGGTGGGACTGGTCATAGACACTACTATTACTAGGACCTCCACAAGAACCACAGGGGATTAAGACAAGCTATTACTAGAACTTATCAGGGGGAAAAACCCTGTATGATACAATTTGTCCCACTTACAAAACTAAAGAAATGGAGACCCAGAGAACTTGAGCAACTTACTCACAACACACAGCAGATAACTACAGGCATTCCTCATTTAATGACCGAGTTCCCTCCCTGCAAGCACGTTGCTAAATGAGTTCAACGCTAAATGAGGAACTGTGTCTGTTATGTCATTAGAATATTCAGAATACAGCAATGGTCAAAGGAAACTCCAACTTGATGACTTGGCTTTTATTTGCATAACTCTTACATGCAGTACTATAATGAATAACGGAGCATAAAACTATACCACTGTATAGTACAATCAGCAAAAATTACTGCTTTTCCAGTTAGTAAACAAGGAATCAGATGCTCGAAGAAGAGGACATGCCAGAACTACCCAGCAGGAAAGTGGCAGGATCAGAACAGGAATCCAGGCCAGGGCAGACGCCCTGGACTGAGGGCATCTCAGGGAGTGCACAGGATGGATTTCAAAGAGGTCCATCCCGAGCTCCTGCAGCCAGGCAGACAGTGTGTTCTCACTGCCCCCAGATGCCCAGGCCTTGATCTTTAGCAGACCAGAAGGTCCCCAGGAAAGGGCCAGTCACCTTGGCTCTTTAAAGCTTCCTAATCTGAGCTGCTTCCCTCACCAAACGTGCCTATTTTGGTATTGCTTTAAGTCAAACCCAAAACTCCTGGGCTGGGACAGAAAACGCACAACTCACAGAGTTGGAAAGGACAAACATCGGCCTCTCAGGACTAACAGAGCCCATCATTTCCCTCTGTCCCATGGGACGCACAGGTCCTGCCTACATCCCTGCAGTTTAGCGTCCACCCTTGCCTGCGTACTTCCCTTCATGAGAAACTCACTATCTCGCATAGTCCAATCTGTTTTCTAACAACTGTAACTGTACTTTTTCCAAAGGGCTTTCCATAGGAAACAAATTTCCAAAGATACCATAGGTGGGGATATATAAATACATTTAGAAAAAGCTGCTTGTGATAATATCTTCTTAGACATGTATACCACAGTAGTATATTCTGGACTATGAAAAATGCAGCCATCAAGAAACTTGTTTAGTAGTGCTTAGCTGAGAACTGCTCAAATTTATCTGAGTACAGAATGCTTTCTTCAAGAATCACCTAGCAATACCCTGTATATCTTGGAGGTGCTGCATCAGTAAAATTTTCCCAGAGGTGAAATCACTCTTTCTAAAGCTTTTGGTCTAAGATTTGAGTTACCAAGAACAAGCCTGATGCTGTGGCTTCAATGTCATTTGAATGTGTCCCCCAAAGCTCTGTGTGTTGGAAGTATGATCCCCCATGTGGCAAGTTGAGAAGTGATGGAACCTTTATGAGGTGGTGTCTCACTGAAGGTGATTAGGCCTTTGGGGATGGCGTTTTAGGAGTACTGGTGTTGGTGTATTGGGGTGAGTTACTTCTTGTGAGAGTGGATTGTTATAAAAAAGATCAAGACTGGCCACTCCCTACTCTCTGGCTTCCTTTCTTGCCGTGTAATCTCTTCTTTCCATACACACTCCCACCATTGTGCTGTTGTCTACCATAAAACCCTCACCAGAACTCACATGGAGCTGGTACCATGCTCTTGAACCTCCAGAGTGGGCTAAACAAACCTTTTCCTTTATCAAGCACTCAACCTCCAGTATTTTGCTACAGCATCAGAAAACTGACTGATATACTATGGATTAGAGGAGCCAGGCACTATGTTGATTGCCTTTCACAACTTACCCACTGTTATGCTTTGTGTTTAAGTGGCCCCCAAACCTCACGCAGTCATGGGAGTGGCTAAGTCTAGCATTTGTGATTGGTTCATTGTCTAGCTCAGGGATTAGCACTGTGAGTGTTTCACCCGCCCAGGGGCAGGGAGCTGACATACAATATGGGGGGAGGAGGCATGCTTTCCCCTCTATTTTTTGCTCTCTTGCTCTTGCCGCTTGCAGCTGCCATGAACAGCTGTCCCTCAGCCATGCCACCCTGCCTTGGAGCCAGCTGAGTATGGACTGAAACCTCCAAAAAACTGTAAGAAATAAACCTTTCCTTCCTTCATGTTGGGCATCAGGTATTTTGTCTCAACAATGAGAGAAAAGTAACTAAGACACTCATACCCCTTTTCTAACAGATGAAAAAACTGAGGTTTAGAGGGGTGAAATGATGTCATGCAACTAGAGGGTGGCAGTTGGAAAGGCAACCCAACTTTAAATATGATGGATACAAAAACACTCAGGAGAGTGCTTGGCATATTGTGGGTTTATCTGTGCTCCTGTTATTATCTGATTAAAAGTAAGTGCTCATAATTACTTCTTGGAATTTGCCAGAAGTTTCTGCTCTCTGGGTTAAATACTGTATCCCTAATGTTTTTCCAGATATATGTCCTGTCTTCCTACTCATTTCCCTACACTGTGCAAAACAGGCAGACAGAAGGAGTGAGCACACAGGGCATATGACCTTTCCTAGCTAAAAGCAGCCTGCCACTTGCTGTTACCTCAGAAGAAAAATGCTCCTCCTGCATCTAAACCTCAGCAATACCATGGAAACAGCACCTTCAAAAAGTCACAGAGGGGAGCCAGGGAAGAGCAAGGAAAATCATGCAGAGGTGAAAACCTTCCAAACCAGGGGCCTGTCAAATTCAGCACTGATCAAACTAGCTGGCTGCCTTAGTCTGTTCATGCTGCTATAACGGAATGCTTGAGATTAGGTAACTTACAAAGAGCGGAACTGTATTCTCTCACAGTTCTAGACCAGTTGTATTATCATAGGGAGGAAGGCAGGAGGGTAAAAGGGGAAAACAACTCCTCCGTTAAGCCTTTTATAAGGGCATTTAATCCCTTTAAGAAAGAGGGACCCTCATGACCTGATCATTTCTTAAGCCCCCTGTTAATACTACCACACTGACAATACCTGACAGTCACAACATAGCCATCCCCACAGGGCAAGTCTACCCCTCCTGATGCATTTGTAAATAAGGCTTTATTGGAATACATTCATATGCATTACTTACACTGTTTTGCATTATAATGGGAGTTGTGTAGTGGCAAGAGATCCAAAACATTTTCTACAAGGTTCTTTGAGGTGGTAAGGTACTAGTCTTCAACCCAGAGCCTCACACATGTTAGGCAAGGGCTTTCCCACTGACCAGCATTCCCAGCTGTTTTAAAATTTTGAGACAGGGTCTCATGAAGTTACCCAGGCTGGGAATTAAACTTGTGATCCTCCTGCTCACCCTCTTGACTAGTTAAGATTACAGGTTTGAACCTCCATGCCCTGTACCCAGGTGGGTCTTAGTAGAACTCTGCCTACCTGGGCTTCAAGTTTTAGAGAAGGGAAAGTTGATGACAGAACATTTGTCAGGAGCCAACACCTGTCTTTTATTGTTGTCTTGGTTACTTTTCTCATTGCTGAGACAAAATACTCACACCCAAAGTTCAAGGAAGAAATGGTTTGTTTTGGCTCACAGTTTGTAGAGGTTTCTGTTCATAGTGGGCTGGCTCCAAGGCAGGGTGGCTTGGCAGAGGGACAACACAGAGGAGAAACAGCTCATGGCAGGCAAAAGGCAGGAGGCAGCAAAGCAGCAAAGTACGGAGGAAGCAGCAGCAAAGTAAGGAGGAAGCCTGCCTCTCCCTTTTATCCCTTCTACGGTACCCACTCTTCAGGTGGTGTCACCATGCTCATGTTGGGCTGTCCCATTATCCACACCTATAATTACACTAAGCCAATCAGTGCAGTACTTTAGTAATCACATAACTTTATCACATAAAGTTTAGTAATCACATAACTTTAAGCATCACATTCTTAATCTCAGCACCACATACCCTGAACCCAGCCCCTTCCGATAGGCCCCACTCGTGGCTGCATGAGGCTTTGACCATAATAGCTGTTTTCCAAATGCTCTTAGAAAAGCCAGTGAGGAAGGGCTAGGCCCAGAATGAGCTGTCGCTGAAGAATTTAAACAGGAAGAAGCTGTTTTCCACTGAAGGCAGACTGAAGACACGTGCAGACTCTGGAGACCACTGCAGCACCTCACCAGGCACTGTGGCTCTCTGGAAGGTCACAGCACTGGCCTAGCTAAAGACGGACTAGTCATAAAGATGGTATTGGGTTGGTCTTGTTCACTGGGTGGGGAGAGACTAGTATCAGGGAAAGTCTACTGGGATGCTGATCTGGGGAGAAGAGACCTTCAGTGAATGGCTTTTCCCCCCAGTACTGGGGACTGAATCCAGGCCCTTCACACTGAGTTACACCCCGGCACTGAGTTATACCCCTAGCTCCTCTTCCCCGTTTTAGACACAGAGTCTCACTAAGTTGCTCAGGCAGAACTCAAACTTGCTCTCCTGCTTCAGCCTTCCAGAGTGCTGGGATCATAGGCAAGCACCCTACGGGTGCCACCCAGATGGCTATCTTATATGACATAGCCACTTCCACCATGTGCAAAGAAATCTTACCCTGTCACCCAAAACATTCATTTCACCTAAATAATACTCTTGTTCTGACTTCGTGACCTCAAAAGCACTTTCTGGTTATGACTTGGCTGCTTCCCATATAGATCTATACCTCATGTCCTCGGTGGGCATCAGAGTGACACATACCATCATGAGTCTGAGAGAAGGCACATTGTTCTAAGGATTAGCATCTCATGTTCATTAGATTTTCCAAGGGCTTCATGACCAGAAAAGGGACCCAGAGTTCCTGGGTGTGAAGTTTCATTAGGTTTTCCTCCCACCTGTCCCCCTGCAGGCAGGAACTCTGTTTCATACACTGTCATTTCTGCAGCCCTCCGTTCTCTACCTGCCCCAGAAGACACACTCACTGTGTGTGTGTTAGAGCAAGAATGGCAGGCAGGAAGGAAAAAAGTTTAGATCTAGAGTGTCCCCCAAAGGTCTCATGTGTTCAGATGTAGGGCTTCAGATGGTGACTGAATCATGAGGGTGAGATGCAATTCACGGAATGGTCTACTGATGAATTCCTGGCTGCATGTGCTGTTGGGAAGTAAGTCCTGGTCAGAAGAGGCAGGTCCCTGGAGGCATGAGCTGAAAAGCTATATTCTTGTCCCCAAGTCTTCCCTTCTTTATTTGCTGCCAGGATGTGAGGAAACTTCTTTCATTTCTGCCATGGAGCCAGCTTAGTGGGGACTGAAACTTTGGAAAATGTGAGGCAAATAAACCTGTCTTCCTTTGAGTTGTGGGTATTAGATTCTTCCACCGTGATGCTTCTGCCTTGGAGCCAGCCATGGACTGAATCTCCTGAACTGTGAGCCAAATTTAAAATGAAACTGTGGGAGTCTGGTATTGTGTCAAGTAATGAGAAAGCTGACTGATACAGAGGTGGAGAATGAGAGGAGGCAGGTACAGTTGTTCATGCAAGATCTTGGTCCCTGAGATAGAATTTGTATTGTAAATTAATGAACTGACCTTCTGCCTGGATACAGCAGTCTCAGGAACATGGTTAGTGAATTTTTCTGTGGGGCATTGCGCTGCTCCACGTGCACTGTCAAATCAGGATTCTTAAACACTGAAACTCTTGGCCAGCGCTCGGACTTGGGTCAATTCACACACAGTGCTCCTTGGGGCACCACTGCTGGCTCTCCTGGCAGAAGCAGAGGGCTGTGACTTTTCATAATTGCATTTCTACTGCCACAATGGCATCTGCTGCTTCTGCAGTGCTGGGGATGTTAAAAGCCAGTGTTGCAGCACCTAGGACAGCACTGGCATCCAGCAACTGCTCAGCAAATATTTATTGAATAAATGGAGATGGCACTATCTGGGTAAGCCATAAAATGCAGATTGTACAATTGCTTTTGCTATTAAGCCTAAATCATGGTTGAATAACTTCCAAGCTACTTACCGTAGTCTGCAACCGCAGATGTCCTAAAAGGCTAGGAAAATTTCAGGGCAGCACATCGCTGCTGGTCAGGAGCACAGTGCCCCTGAACACACGTGAGCGCCTGAGGCCAAACCAACCATCCTGTGGGAGGAGTTTGCAGGCCTGGTTTGACATATTGCATCAGTTGGTAGCAGTTTGTCACTTCATAGACAGCAGGCTCCAGCCTTAGGAAGACAAAAGCAATTTCAAAATGAGACATGGTTGAGGCTGGCGGGTGACACTCACGCAATCCTAGTGCTTGGGAGACTGAGGCAGGAGGATCACAACTTCAAGACCAGCCTGGGCTACATAGTGAGGCCCCTATTTTAAATTTTAAAAAACCAAACAAACAAGATTAGGTTGAGGATTTCTAGGTGTGTAGTGAAAACTCAGAAAGCTGGAAATTACTGCTCAGCGTGGGCTACCTCACAGCCATGTCTCCCTTTCATGGGAGGGAAATGTGAATTTTATGCTTTTATTCTCTTTTTAAGGCACACTTGTGCTCATACCCTCAAACAACCTTTATTTCTTTAGGAAAAAAAGTAATATATGCATGTTATTATATTACCTATTCCTATGAAATGTTACCCTCAAACTTAGCAATTTAAAGCAACGTATATCTCTTCTCTTCCTGGGCTCTGAGGTCAGGAATCTGGGAGGAGTTTATCTGGGCAGGTCTGGCTCGAGGTCCCACAAAGTCTCAGGAAGGCACAGTGACAGTGGCACTGTCAGTGGGGGCCACGGTCTGATTCAGTCCCCATGGGGCCCAGAACCTGGGCTGACCTTAGCCACAGGCTGAGCTCCTCCCCGCATGGTGAGCCTTCCAGGGCACACAGGGGTGCCTGCACCTCCCGGAGAAGGAGAGACGGAGGGCCCGCCAGAGACAGGCAAGGAGAGAGAGACGCTGTGGCTTTTCCCCATCTCATCTGGGAGTGCTACAGTGTCTGTTCTGCACGGGCCACTGGTCACGCAGAGTGACTGGCACAGCACAAGAGAGAAATGCAGAGAGGTGTGGTAGCAGACAGTGACACCAGATGGGACAGCAGGAGACTGGGAGGGAGTCTAAAAATTCATCTGTAGACATCTTGACATGCCTACATTTGTAAAGTGGAACCTGCTGGGCATGATGGCCTCCGATCCCAGTGCTTTCAAAGGCTGAGGCAGGAGGGTTGTAAACTCAAGCCCAGCTTGGACAATTTAGTGATTTAGCAAAGCTGTCTCAAAACAAAACAAAACAAAACAAAAATAGGGGCTAGGGATGTTAGTTGGGTTCAATCCTGATACTGAAAAAAAAAGTGGAAACCTGATTTTTAATTTTCCTCCCTTCGCATACGGCTAGACTTCATCACTGTAGCAATTGGCATGGGACGGCAGCTTGGTGTGGTGATGCACATCTGTAATCCAGCACTCAAGGAGGCTGAAGCAGGAGTATTATTGCAAGTTTAAGGCCAACCTGAGCTACATAGTGAGTTCAAGGCCAGCCTGGAATACATAGCAAGGACTTGTCTCAGAAAACAAAAATCAAAAACCAAAAACAATGACAAGAATGAGATGATGGTGATGGTGTGTGACTCCGCAGACACACAGTCATGAAGGGCCCTGCGATGGCCACCTTCGTCTCAGGGCACTCTTGTAGGGAGCACAGCGTCTGTGCTGTGAGCACTCTAGCAGCAGAGCAGCCCGCATAAGAGGAACAGGCCTCCTGTCAGCAGCCAGCCCCATCTGGCCAGCCGCAGGATAAGCACCTTCCAAATGCATCCTCCTGCCTAAGCCCAGCCTGCGGGTGACCACAGCCCAGCGGACAGCTCTGCTGACCCTGAGCCACAGCCACTAAACTAAGGTTCTCAAATTCTTGACTAACATAAAATGAAATCACAAACATTTATTGTTGTTGTTTTGTTTTGTTTAGAAAAAGTCTCACTATGTAGTTCAGGCTGGCCTGGATTTACTATGTAGCCCAGACTGGCCTTGAACTGGTGGTGATCCTCCTGCCTCAGCCTCCCAAGTGCTGAGATTACAGACATGTAATCTCATGTCTGTAAATTCTGTGCATGACCATTTATTACTGTTTTAAATCACTACATTTGCAGGCGATTTGTTATTGAATTTCAGTGATTTCAGTTGCGGTAACAATATCTGCTCTAGTTAGTTTCAGCAGACAGGGAGAGTATTAAAGGAAGTGGATAGTCCACTGAATACCTAGAAAGACCAAGGCTGAGGCTTGGAGTACGAACCTATGCGACCTCCGGTGGAGAGCCTCTACTTCCCTTGCCGCGGACACTCTAGCGGCAGGGTGCTGTCCCCAGGACCGCAGCCATTTTGCTTCTTCCACTGTTACACTCCTCAAGAATGTATTTTCTATGACACTTCGAAACCAAAGACTTTGTGTTGTATGCATATTCCCTGGCACGATGGTTAGATTCATGTGTCAACTTGGCTGGACCATGGTGCTCACATAGTCAACTATAGCCTGAATTTTTCATATAAGTGTATTGGAATGAGATTAACATTAAATTAAAGGGTCTGAGTAGATTGTGTTTCCTAGTATAGATGGGCCTCATCTAATCAGTTGAAGGTTTTGATGGACCAAAGACAGAGCTCCTCCAAGCAAGATGAAGTCTGCTGGCTGGTTGCTTCTTGAAATGCAAAATTGGCTTTTTCTGGTCTTCATGTTTATGTGACTCCATTCTTTAACATAAATCCCCCCCATTGGTTCTCTTTTTCTTTTTGGGAGAACCTTGATTAGTACATCTAGTTACAAGTGAGGGTTGGAAGCTGAATTTCTGAAGGGTCGTTAAGACTCATAGATGGGGTATCCTGCAATAGGAAAGGTACTCTAGTTGCTGGGGTTCCACGGAGCCCCCAAATCCTAACCAACAGCTATTATACCCTTTGTTTTCTTTTGGTTTTTTGAGACATGGTCTCACTATGTAGTTCAGGCTGGCCTTGAACTCACTATGTAGCCCAGGCTGGTCTAGAACTTGTGGCAATCCTCCTTCTTCAACCTTCTTAATGCTGGCATTACAACTTTGCCACCACACTGGCTCTGCTCATCATTTAATCATTAAACATCATAGCACTCTCTTACATAAAATTACACTTACCCTCAATGCCATCTCTCTTCTCCAGTTCACTGAGGAAATCATTCACAACAGCTTGATTAATATCCCTCAAGCTATTTTTCTAAGTTGAACACTTTAAAGATGTGTTTCAGGCACATGCGGGGTGAGAGTCCAGGGAATTCTAAAGGCTTAGATTTAAACCTTTAGAAATACTGTGGTCTTGAGTCTACATATACCTTCTTTCATTTATGTACATTTGTAATGAATGACACATCTCTCAAGAGATTTTCTAACTTTATCTCGATTCAAATTAAAAGTCTGACTCTAACTCCTTCTCTAAGGAATGATACTGCATGCCCCTGGGTAACTCTGGAAGTATCTCTCCCATCAGAGGTGAGAGGTAGTTCTTTTCTGGCTTGGAGAATCCCATGAACTCTTATTCATTCATATTCTTTAAAATAGGAATTTGTGATTATTCAACCTTCCCTAGGTTGAAGTTTGCTTTTCATTTTCTGTGGGCAAAGCGATTAAATAGAAAACCCAAATTGCAAAACTATTTCAATAGCTACAGTTTTAGAAGATTTTGGCATATAATTTATTAGGTCCAAATGGAATCTGCTACATAGAAGTAATTTTTTCCCCTAAGTTGAAAGGAGCACAGATGAAGACTGATTCTATCATAGAATCTTTGTTTTCTGACACGATCCCCATAAAATTTTGTTCCTAGCTTTAAACTATAGCAAAACTGGAATGCATGTGGGACTTTTGAGTTTAATAAAGAACATTCATCTATGATTATGACTCAGAAACAATCAGTTTTCTCAGAATTAGCCCAGAGGAAGGAGATCCCAGAAGATGGCTGGAGTTTTCCTCTAAGACAGAAAACCTTCTAAGAAAAGTGTGCAAGCAAAATCCAATGGTTATAATTATGAGTTCCCGAATGCTTTAAGTCAAAACAGCAGCCTGTAATGATACAAGTCAACTTTCTGAGCTCCGAGATGGGTAATACTCCTTCAACACAAAGAAGCCTGCTCTTGGCGATGGAGTCATGTAAACAAATGGATCCACTCATCCCTCGAGAAAACTGGGAAGCATTTGGGACCAACAGAGCACACGGGACAAAAATCTGGGCTTCCTGTGGCTCTGTGTCTTTACCTTAGTGAGCCATGCAGACCTCATCATGCCCTTCCATAGAAAAGCTAAAAACTGGAACAAGGGGAGCAGGCTGCCTCTCCTCCACATCACTTCCCCGGCAGCTGAGGGGCTGTTAGTAACCATCCTCTGCCCCCTTGCCCTGTTGCTGCAGGGATGAAGTCTGCTACCCTCTTTCAGGTCTGTGTCCACACCATGCCAGATTCTTAAATGTTTTTAAACTAGCGCATGCCTGTAATCCAAACATGCTAGGAGGCAGGAGGCTCATGCATTGGGTCCAGCTTGGGCAAATTGGTGTGATACACTCACACAGACACATACACACATATCATGATCTATGCTTGATGTAACTCAAGTGGAATTGAAAAGAAGTAGAGAGGAGAAGATGATTCCAGAGGAAAGGTGGTTGGGGGTAAAGGGAAATGGGGAGTTGTTGGTCAAAAGATATAGAATTATAGCCAAGAGGAATAGAGAAATATGTGTGCAGAAGAGTTTAATATTTATAGAAAGTAGATAAGCGAGTGCATGGGGCCTAGGTTTGGGGCAAAGGACAGGTGGGTGGGGGGAAAGAAATCGGCAGTGACCACTACGGGCTATGCAATTTCCTTTTTTCCCCTCTCCCTTTCTTCTTTTTCTCTTCTCCTCCTTCTCCTTGTCCTCTTTCTCTTCCTCTTTCTTTTCAGTCCTGGACATTGAACCTATGCTAGGTGTCTTAGTTACTTTTCTCTCTCCTTGTTGAGACAAAATACCTGACACGCAAAGTTAGGGAAGGGAAGGTTTATTTCTTATAGGTTGAAGGTTTCAGTTCATACTCAGTTGGCTCCAAGGCAAAATGACATGGCTGAGGGGCAACAGCTCAAGGCACAGCCAACAGCAAACACTAACAGGAAAAGAAAAAAGACACACCTTCTTCCTGCCATTACACTGTATGATGGCTCCACCCCTGGGTGAGTGTAGCACTCATACCACCAATCCGAGTGCTAGACCGCAAACCAACCACAAACGCTAGATTTGTCCGCATCCGTGATTCATGAGGCTTGGGGGAGGGGCATCCTAACATAAACCATAACGCGAGGCAAACACACTACCACTGAGTTACAGCTAAGATCCCTCCCATCTTTTTAAAAAATTTTGAGACAGGGCCTCCCAGAGTTGTCTTGGCTGGCCTTGAACCTGGAATTCTCCTGCCTCATCCTCCCAAGTAGCTGGGATTATAGGCATGCACTACCACACCTGGTGAGGGTTTTTTTATGATGTGATGAAAATGTTCTAAAATCAATTGTAGTGATCATCACACAGTAACAGCCGCGGGACTGTGTACTTTCAAGGAGCGAACTGTGCTATGCATACATTATCTCTCTGTAAGTCTGCTTTTTAAAATAGTGATTCATACTCTGTTTAAATGCAGACATTATAGATGCTAACAATTAAAGAGTGAAACCCCTTCCTCTCATCCCGAAGTATCACCTGTGTGCAGATTGATGTGTATCTTTTTGATTTTTTGCTCTATGCATGAACAAACACTGCCTTTTATCTGTTCTATATCAAATTGCCCATCAAGCTATCTAATTATCGTCTATGTAGTCCTCAGCTTAATCATCCAGAATTTACTCACACCTGCCAGGAGTGAAAGAATATGATGAATAGTGATAAGATTGAACACCCAGCTGCAAAGATAGGGTCCTTCTTGGTGCAAGAAACAGAAAACAGGGCTCAAGCCACCTCAAAAACAACACCAACAAAACAATGTGTAGGTTTTCCTTACACAGAAATTTTATAATATAATATCATAAAATAACAAAATATATGGTATTTGGGTATAATACCAAAAATAGCATGATTCAAAGGATCAAGGACATCACTGGGATCCTAGGCATCTCTCTTCCTTCTGTTCTTAGCCTGGCTTCATTCTCAGGCTTCTGGAATGTTCCTCTGGCTGCCAGGCTTCTAGGTGGAAGTTCAAATCAAGTGCAACCAAAGATCACATCTCTGGGCTCTGGCCACCCTCCCCAAAAGAGGTGACCCCATGCTCCACCCGCCCTTGGGGGTGGGGGCTGCATGGCTTCCTTGCTGTTTCTCCCCAGCTGGCAAGGCTACTGCCCCTGGTTTTCTTATTTTTGCTGGATTCCTGAATTGTCTCTCTCCACAGGCTTCAAGTTTCAGTTCAGATTCTTCCTGTGTCCATGGGACCCACCTCTCTCCTCCTTCTCTTCCTCATGTTGCTATATTCTAGAGACTGGACACCAAAACTGGGAGAGGTTCTTTCTCTGCTGCTCACCACTCCACCATTATCACGGAAGTAGTAGCTGGGTTTTTATGTAATAGTGTTGAGTTGGAGGGGTCCTTTATTCTTTTAAATTTTTATTTTAAGTTTTTTGAACCAGGAATCCAACTCACAACCTCATGCTTGTCAGACAGGCGCTGTGCCGAGCTAAATCTCTGGCCCTCAAGGGGCCTTTAAAGGTGATCAGTCTTGGTCTTGCTTGTGTATCCTAGTTCTTAATAACTATGTGTTGAATGACTGAAGGAGGAGTGAATCTCTGGCCAGGGAACTACCATGAACTGATTGGCCACATGACCCCTATAAAATATCTGGAATAGAGTTGGGAAGGTGGTACCCTGAAGGAAAACCAGGGTCCCATTAGCAGAAAAAAGATGACAGGAATGGACCTTGAGGGATAAAAACATAGAGGTCTACCATATCGGCTAACCTTAGATGTGGGTTTCCCAAATGTGAGATGAAATAACTTAGTGCTACATTGGAATGCTGGAGTTACTACTTGCTAGCTTTTGCAAACTGCCTGCTTCTCCTTCTCGAAGTCTGGGCTTTGCTCAGGAGTAAAATACAAAATAGTCCTAACTCTTCATGGGATGGTTGGAAACAGTATACACTAAGTGGTCAGGAAACAGCGGCTATTCAATAGTGTGTAGCTCTTATGTTTCATGGCCCTGCTCATCCATTCTCCACTCCCAGTGATCATATTACTTTGGGGTTTTAAATAAGACCCACTGCAAAGCACATTTCAAAGTTCTCAAATATGTATATATTGGTTGAATGGTCACTACCTTTATTATTATTATTGCTATTATTATCGGTCACTATGTTTTAAAAAAAATAAGTTATCAGCGAACTTGGCCTTAAAATTTATTTTATTTCCCCTAATGTGGTGTCACTTTGACACTGGAGTCTGTCAGAAAACAAGGATTCAAAGGGGATCCCTGGCTAGGGTGATTTTTAAAATAGTTAACAACTGCCCTAGTGGGTACTGACCAATTAGAATGATAATTAGATTAATCAGAATGGATACTGGCCTTCCATAATCTGTCCCACTGAAGTAGGATGCCCTGTTTGGTGGCCAGTCCAGATGGGAGTCACTGAACCAGTCCCTAAACTAGACATCAGCATAAGGTCCCAAGGCTTCACACCAGGAGTGGGCAGTGGCTATGCTTTCCCGCTATCTGGGAAGATATTTTCCATCCCAAGTTACAATCAAAATAACGATGTTGGAATGAAAGCAGCCCAAGCCAAGAGGAGGCTCCCAGATGTTCCTACACCAAGTTACAGATCTGACCTTTGGTATCACGCCCCAGCTTGGTTGGTAACTCACATAGCCTTCACAGAGGACAGGAGACTTACCTGTGACCTGGCAGAGGAGAGAAGCCGATGACTGGAGCCAATGCCTAGTTCTCCAACAGTGAGACCAGTGGCCACAACCTCAGCAGGTGACTGAAGAAAGGGTGGCTTTTCCTGCCATTGGAGATGTGAAAACAATAGGTGAGCTGTGAAATTCAGATTACGGTAACGTGACCAGAGACGGCTGTGCCTTCTGGCCATTTCCTCAGCATTACAGAGTCAAGACTGAGAGAGCCCATGCCCTGATTTCCTAGACAGACCATTCTAGAAGCATCAAACACGGACAGTAAACTCTCAATCCTAGTCCGGAAACTGCAGATGGTTGCTTTATCAGAATCCACCTTTAAGCATTAGTCATCATTTAGCCTTTAGACATCTTTCAAGTAATTGGACTCCTTCCAATTGGACTGGAATTTAAATCCATTTTAGCTCTTTGTTTACAAATTATCCTACTGCCACTGAATTTATAAATTTCGTCTACTTCAAATTCGAGTCAGTATTTAAAAACTGTGGTAAAATACACATAATGTAAAATTTATGGTTTAACTTTTTTTTGGATACAAGTTTGTGCTATATCTCTCAGGCTGGTCTCAAACTCGGGATCAGGAGATCTTCCTGGCTCAGTCACCCAAGTAGCTGGAATTAGAGGCAACATCACCATGCCTGGCTATACTTAAACCATTTTTAAGTGTTCCTTACAATGGTGCTGAGTATAGTCACATTGTTGTGCTATCATCACCACAGTCCATCTCCAGAATTTCTTTCCTCTCTCCGAACTGAAACCCCACCCCCATTGCACAATAACCACCTCCCCCACCCCTGACGGTCACTGTCCCACTTAGCTCTGAGAATATGACTATTCTAGCTACTTTGTGCAAGTGCAATCGTACTTGTCCTCTTATACCTGGCTTGTGTCACTTAGCCTAATGTCCTTGACACTCACCCACGGTGAAACGTATGTCAGGATTTCTTTCCTTGTCCAGGCTGAAGTGTGCTGTCCACACTGTGTGTGCTGTGGTTTGGATATGACTTTCTTCCCAAAGCTCATATGTTGATAGCTTGGTCTCCAAAGTAAAGGTATTGAGAGGGTGAGGCCTTTAAAAGACCCTCAAAGGGTCTAAGGTAGCTTTTCAAAGGACTCTACTGGGTCCTGAGGGAGCAAGTGGTCCTACAGCAGCAAGCCTGGCCCCTCCCTGCTCTCCAGCATCCTCTGTCAGGAGCGCTGATGGTCAAGTTCCTGCCATGTCATGCTGCTGAAGTCAACTAGATGGGGCCACCTGATCTCAGACTTTCCACTTCCAAAATTGTGAACTAAGTAGACCTTTTTACTTCATAAAATACCCAGCACCTTGTATTTTGTTATAGCAACATGAAAAAGACTAAGACAGTAATATATGCACATTTTCTTTATCCATTAATATGGATGTAGATACTTGGGTTCTTTCAACTTTTAGGAACTGGGAATAATTCTGTGGTACATATGGGTTATGTCAGTTTTTAAGATTCTTATGTTTTTCCCAGAATTCATTAACTGTATTCACAGCTGAAATAGCTGCTCTTATTTCTATATTAAATGGTCATTGCAGTGTTCTCCAACTAGAATTTATTATACATAATCTTAGAGATGCAATACAAAGTGTATCATACAAAAAATTGTTTTTGAGACAGGGCCTTACTATGTATGTTTGAGTTTGGCCTCAAACTCGTGGCTAGTCTCCTGCTTCAGCCTCCTGAGTGTTACACACATGTGCCACCATATCATACAATTTAATCCATAAACTCCTTTTTCAATGCCATCCACATGGTTGCTCTGTCACGGCCAATGTTTGCTCATTGTTCTTGCCTAATTAATCACTAGAAATGCAGTCCTCACTTTTACCTAATCATAAGAGAGAGTTCCATTTGGTCAACAGTGGGATGATAAGTCATGAAAAGGAGGATTATAGAAATGGGTGTATAAAAATCTTTTTTTCTTTTTTAAATACTCTTTGGTATATTCTTGCATTACCTACCACATATTGTATTACTGTCCTAATTAAAGCCAGAAAACAATAAAAAGTGAAACAATATGGTTTTCCTTTTGATTGGTTGTAAAAACAAAACCCTGCATGAATGTATTTCCTTCTAAAGGAAAAGTCAGCATGTATCTATACAGAGATAGACAGTAAATAGTTCAGGCTGTTGTGGGCCATTTGGTCTCTGTTATAATTACCCAACTCTGCTTTTCTGGGGCAAAAGGCATCATAGAAGATGTATGAAAAATACGTGTGGCTGTGTTCCACCAAAACTTTATTTATTGATGCTGACATTTTAATTTCATACAGTACACATTCTTTAGTCCTTAGTAAACATGATTCACGACTTCTAGCTTGCACAAAAACAGACAGCAATTTAGATTTGGCCTGCTGGTCATGGTTAGCCAATCTCTACTCCAAAATATTAAATAGACTAGATAAAATAGAAAGTCCCCTCAAAGCTTTACACCAATTTCTGTCCTCTCCATGCCTTCTCTTGGGGATTTCATCTTAATTGTATTACTTTGGGATTTTTTTTTTTTTTTTTTTTTTGGACAGAGTTTCATTATATTGCCCAGGCTGGCTCTGAACTCCTAAGCCTCTTGCCTCAGCCTCCCAAATAGCTTGGGTTACAATGTGTTCCATCACGCCTAGTTCTGATACTTTTTAAATGGAAGATCCAGGCATGATGGTGCATGCCTATAATCTCTACACTCTGGAGGCTGAGGCAGGAGGATTGCCCTGAGTTGGAGGACAGCCTGGACTACGTAGTGAGTTCAGGGCGAGACTGAACTACAGATTGAGACCCTGGGGTGGGGTGGGGGGAAAATCAGATGCAGAGAGAACTATATATAATCTTTCCTGTAACCATCTCTGAGTTTCAACAATGATTAACTTATGGCGTGACAGTTATATCCCCACTCACTCATCCATTTCCCTCATTAAATCCTCACATTTATCTAGATATTATATGAATCCATAAAGACTTATCCATAATTATTGCACTTATCCATAAATCCTATTTAATGTGTCCATATTAATTTGACTGACATTTACCCATACATAAAAAGTAGGTATTTCTAAAAGATAATGCTTCATTTTAAAATACCACACCTAAAATAAATAATAATAACTTTAATTTAAAAAATGCTAGAAGCATAATTTCAAAAAAACTCATCAAGCAATAAACGTTACCTATGACATTGCGCACTCTATTAGAATGTAGCAGTTTGAAACAGAAACTGTCAACCGGACAAGCTGTCCTTGATCTGATGCTCCCACACGGCAGTCATGTGGCCCAGAAAAGGCATTCAACCTCCCTGTGCCTCAGTGTCCTTCTCTGTAAAAGTGAGGATGTTGAAAGCGTGTATCTCCCCCTGTTGCTGGGAGAACCAGTGAGTTAGTGAATATGCATAACTTTCTTGTTAGGGTTTTTGGAATCCCAAGTCCACAGTGCCTGGGTGAGTCTGAGTGGAAGGTGTGTGTGGTGGGGAGCTGTGTTGACTGCGGCGACCTCACAGATGCCCCAAAAAGGGACAAGCGCAACCTGTCTGACAGCGAAAACCGGAAAGTCAGAGGCAGTGGTCTGCGGAGCTGCCCCTGCTTTCTCTCCCCCAAGCCTTTCCCTGGGCCATGCTGAGACCCGCCTCCCTGGGTAACTGGTGTCTGCGGTGCGACTTTCAGCTGCTCCTGCCCTCTGCGCCTCTCAGCCTTAGCTGCAGCTTCTGTCATGGAGGGCTGCTTGGCTCTGTAGTTCTTAGAGTTTAAAAAATTGTTTTTAAGTATTAAGGATTAAACTCCTAGGGTCTTCACACTGAGCTCCATTCTAAGCTCTTTAACAAAAATATTTTTTGCAAGACAGGGTTGCGCTAAATTGCGAAATCGGCTCCATGATGCCCTTTCCTCAGGCTCCCAGAGTGCTGGGATCACAGTCATGCACCACCCTGTCTTTCAGAGTTCTTGAGAGAGAGTTGACGGCAGCCTTGTCAAAAGGGAAGCGTCCATCACTTGGCCTAGAGCAGGCCTGCTCACAGGGTATGCAAGGTGATCATTTTCAGAGACCCTGGTGGGCAGCTTAACCAATCAGTCAGAATAAACTAGCTCGTGCTGTGGTAACAATCCCGAAGTCCCTCCAGCTTGATGCCGCAGTCATTTATTTCCCATGTATATGTGCGTCCATCAAGGACTGGCTAAGGCTCTTGCTTCCTGCTGAACCCAGCTGCTGGGCAGCCACTGTTGTGAGCCACAGTAGGGTCTGACCAGGCTCCGGAAAGAAATCACATTGCTTCTTATACTTTTGCTTCCTACGTGTCACTTCTGCTCACAGGCCACGGGCCAAAGCCAGTTGTGTCCCTGCCTGTCTTTGAGCAGGGAAGAAGCTGCATCTCTACCGCAGCAGAGGAGGAACTCAGCTATTCTCTATCCTCTTCTCCATCCCCATATAGAAATCATGTATATAAAAGGGATTCGGGGAAACTGACGCTGAGCAGTACCACCCAGCATATGCTTGAATACTAGCACTCTGCGAGGCTGAGTCAGGAGGATGGCAAGTTCTAGCCAAGCTTGGGAAATTTAGTGAATTATCTAGACCCTGTCTCAAAATTTAAAAATAAACATGGGTGGGGAGTGGCTGGGGATGTAGCTTAGTGTGAAGACCTTGGTTTCAGTTCCCAGTGCTGAGAGGTAGGTGCATGATCCCTTTCTTCTTGGACTGAAATACTCCTTCTAAGTCTTTCCTCAGTAAAGCCTTTCCTTCAAGCAAAACCAGTCCTAACTCTAGGAACTTTCTCATGCAGAACAATTTTTCTTGTTTTCTTTTTTTGTCTTTTTGAGACAGGATTTCACCATGCAGCTCAGGCTGGCTTAGAACTCACTTTGTAGCCCAGGCCGGCCTTGAACTCACGGTGATCCTGCTGTCTCAGCCTCCCACGTGCTGGGATTACAGGTGTATGCCACCAGGCCTGGCACCAAGACTAATCTTTCATCTAAGCCATGGAGAGCGCTTGAGAACCTCCCCAGGTGCTTCCCATTTCTCTCAAGATAAACAAGCTGAAATTAGTCAGAAGACTTAGAACACCCTGCTGTGTGACCAGTTGTGTGCCTTTCTGAATGATACTGGTGTTTTCCTTGACAGTTGCTACTCTGCCCACTCAAATTCTCTGCCAGCTCCCTGTGCCCCTAATAGGGCTCCCCTGTTAGAATTATTCACTCATAATTTCCACATCTTCTGGACACTTCCCCTAAGACTCCTCCTGGTTTTGGTCTCTTTCAGATTTCAGTATTTTCACAGTAAGGCAACAACTGTTCTGTTTGAATAAGCCCACGACAAGCTCTATGCACTGTTTTCCTTACTAGAAAGTCACATTGCCTTATTGCCTGTATAACAGGGCTGAAATTTGGATGTGCAAAAGATATCATAAAAAAATGTCTGAGTCAAGCATGG
Source organism: Dolichotis patagonum (assembly GCA_004027295.1). Classification (NCBI taxonomy): domain Eukaryota; kingdom Metazoa; phylum Chordata; class Mammalia; order Rodentia; family Caviidae; genus Dolichotis; species Dolichotis patagonum. The sequence continues at coordinate 118,656 of PVJX010002030.1, forward strand.
TGGCACACACCCTTATAACCCCAGCACTCTAGGAGGCTGAGGCATGAGGACCGCAAAGTCCAGCTCAGCAGGGGAAACTTAATAATTTAGCAAGACATTATCTCAAATTAAAAAGTAAAGGTGGGGGAGTGGGCTGGGGAAGCAACTCACTGCAAAGGTATCACTTGGGGAATGGGTCTTCCATTAATTAGCCTTATTCATTGCTGAAGTCCTCATTCAATGGAGTATTCAACTTTTTCTGCTTTCAAGTTGGCCTCTTTCAGGTATTCAGTCATTGTTCACATTCCCCATGAGACTGTTTCTTACCTCTTAGGAGGTTTCCATGCTTTCTACTCTCGAGATGACATCAGTGGACAGCCCCGATGTCAAGCACCAGTAGGATGGATGAGTGAATCCTGGCTAGTCACACGCTGGGAAACTATCCAGCGGCGGGGAAACAGCTCCCTATCATGGCACCAATGACTCTCAGTGGTATGGGGTGAAGAAAGCCAGACAAGAGAAAGTGCACATTGTATGATTTCACTTCTGTGAAGTTCAAAAACTATTCTGTGGGGCTGGACAGTTAGCACATTCCTATAATCCCAGCACTTGGGAGGCTGAGGCAGGAGGCTTGCAGTGAGTTTGAGGCCAGCCTGGGCTACACAGTGAGTTCAAGTTCAGCCTGAAATACATAGTGAGACTCTGTCTCAAGAAAAAAATCGCCATTAACCTATGGGCATAACAGGCTATAAAGTGGTTCTCTTCAGCAGAGGGTGATGGTGGGGAGAATACAAGAGCCAGCTAGAGGGCTGCCTTGGTCCATCCCCTAACCTAGGTGGTGGCCATGTGGGTAAACATTCACCGGGCACTTAGGGTTGGCACGCTTCACCATGTGTGTGCCCTGCCCCAGCAAAACAACAGCATCTGCAGGGGCAGCGGCTGAGTATGGGCCGAAGTTTAACTTGCTTCAGATGTTGGGGGAGAACCTTCTGCACACGGCTCTGGCCACCTCAGGCTGTCATTCTTTCTGAACAGCCTCGAGCTTCACAGATGCCCCTGAGCAGCGTCTGGTCCCTGCTCTCTGAGGAGCCCTAGGCCCAAGGCCTCTCTGCTCCGGTTACGAGCTCCTTGACTCAGATCCAGACTCCTGGCTCACTGGTCCTCAGCATTTCAGCCCCTTCCCACCTCCAGCCAGGAAACCTTGGGGCCCTAAAGAAAGAAGCCTGATGTTAGGCAGGCGCCCTGGATGCCTCTCTCTGCTGTTTCTACCCCCACCAACCCGGTCCTCCAGCAATCTGGTTTCCCTGTGCCAAAAGGGCTTCCTGCATACCTTTCTCACTTGATGGCAACTGTAACATTTCCTTGGAGGGACCAAAGCCTCCTCAGGCCCAGAGGCAATGGTGGGAGGAGGGCTGCAGGGAAGGGAACTGCATCTACGTGCACAGGAGCAAGGCACGCTGGGTGGTGGTTAAAGTGTATTAGACCATTGCCCTCGATTTTTTTTTTTCAGTCTATTTTTTTCATCAGGTGATTTGGATGATTCACTTAGGATCAAACCACCATATTTTAGCAGTGAAGGAGTTCTTCAAATGACAATATCATTCTGAATTCTAAGTGGGATCTTTTTTGGTCCTGGGCACTGAATACATTTAGCAACTCTGCTCCCTATCCCGCCCCTCTACACACATATAAATGTCACTCGTCAATCACCCAACCACCGAAAATATTCCTCCTGACATACCCAGAGTTCTGCATTCCCTGAAGGGTGGTGTTAGCCTAAAATGTTTACAGATTTAAAAAAAAAAAAAAACCTGAAGCCCAAACCAGAAAAATGACTTACCCATGCCAGCGACAAAGTGAGTGCAGCCCAATCTCCTGATTTCCAGTTTGGTGAGATTTTTTATGCCACCCGTCTGACTTTCGGTTTAGGTTTGAGGAACCAATACGAGGCAGTGCGAGGGAATTTCTGTTTCTCACCGAATTTCCACTTTCCTAGCTGGTGTGGAAGCTGTCCCTGTTACTTCCTCTTTCCTTCCCAGAGAGTGCCAGGGCCCTGGGCCCCCTCTCAACCTGAGTAGCCCTGGCCATGTGTCTGGGAACTTGCTGGCAGACATGCCCAGCCCAGTCCTGCCCTGTCTCTCCTCTTCCCCTTGCTGACCTTGTTAGACAGCTGTGAAAATGCACTGCACCAGCTGTTGCTCCTCTGCCCTCTGCATCTCATCATGAAGCAGTCACAAAGTCGGGGAGCACACAGAGGGATCTGGCTCAGTATGTTTTACATGGAGAGAGCCTTTATCCTAATGTTCTGTGTCCTTCAGACATAAAGAGGATGATACGAGAGGGGCCAGGCAGGGAGAGATTTCAGCCAGGTAGCTAGGAGTACTGCACTTAGAACTATTTGTTCCTGCAAGCATGTATTCATTCATTCATTCATTCATTCATTCCCGCAGACCAGGTCTACTGAATGCTTACAATGACTGCGTTCAGATGACACACGGGCAGATACAGCAGACCCGTTCCCTAGCTTTATGGACTTGGAGTCTTCAGACTGAGCTCAAAACCTGGCTCTGCCACTGAAGCCACAACAACAAATGAAAATACAGTTACTACAAAGAGCAGCGTATGTTTACATATGGGAAGAAACTAGACCAGTTCTTAGCACACGTGGGAAGCCTTTATTACTAAAGCTATTGAAGCTATTAGTGAAGCTATTATTACTAAAAACGTAGTGATCCATTTGTACACTTTCTATACCTACAATATGAACATGAATATTTAGCTGAGAACTCTATGTTTCACAAAATTGTATTTAAAAAACCAACTTATTCCAAAGTTGTGTGGTTGTATATCATAAACCAAGCACACATATTTGAAGTGTATATCACAAGCAATGTGTGTGTGTGTGTGTGTGTGTGTGTGTGTGTGTTTTCTGGCCTGGTATCAGGATTTCTGTATTCTAAGGTCAAGACTAAGACAAAACCAATGTATGCACACTTTGTGAAGACCTCGGGGAAGGAGAAAAATGACATAAGCATGAGCTGTTACTATTCTGTTCTCTTCCTGGCCTCTACTCTTGACAGACACTTTACCTTATTTAGCCCCTGCTGCCTGGTTTTAAACCTCTAAATAGATCGGTTATTTCAGGCTGGCCAAACCCTCGAAATTATTTGCCAGCAGCATTTTGGGGAACATATCCCCTTACTGCACGCGCAAGAGCACGCAGCGAGGCCTGCGCAGTTGCTGCCAGCTCTCTTCCCTCGGAGCCTCCGTTCCACTCCCCGGCTTGGCTCACAGAAGGCACAGGAAAGAGCCCAGCTTCGAGGCTGAGCATGTGATCTGCAGAGAGTCACAAAGCTCTCAGACCGCACTCTCTTCACTGGTGAAGCAGTGGGAGGAGAGCATAAATTTAACTTCGCAGGATTCTTGGGATAATTATGTAACTTAGTTAATGATTAATATAGCTACTCCTAGTGGGGTGTTATGGTCCAGGGCTATAATCCCAGCACTCTGGGAGGCTGAGGCAGAAAGATCATAAATTCAAGCCCAGCCCATTTACCATCTTAATGAGACCCAATCTCAAGCAAACAAACAAATAAACCAGAAAGAAAAGATAAGAGAAGGACTTGGATGTAGTTTAGTGTGAAGGCCCTAAATTCAATCCTCAGTACCACCAACAACCAAAATCAAACGAACAAAGAAAGCCACCCCTCAATGGCAGTTAATGACTAGATAAAATTTTTCATTACAAGACAGGGCTTAGCCTTAAAACACAGTGTCTGATACAGGGGTGGCTTTATATACGTTGTGAGGGTGAAACATCTCTGAGCTTTTCCCCCTTGCAGTGTCCTGGGGATTGAACCCAGAGCCTTTATGTTGAACTACACTTTCAGCCCTCCTTAAAATTTTCCATACAGGGTCTTGCTAAACTGCTAAATTAACTGCCTAGTTTAGGCTCAGTCTTTTTTTTTTTTTTTTGTACCAGGGATCGAACTCACGACCTCATGCTTGCCGGGCAGGCACTTAAGCCACTGTAGGCTCAGTCTTCTGATCCTCCTGCCTCAGCCTCCCAGAGTATTGGGATCACACCTTTATGTGGAAGGAAAGGAAAGGACATGTCTGCTCCAAGAGGGTGGGAGCAAGGAGGGGCCCAGAAGGAAGGGATGTCACACAAGAGGTGGCCAGAGTGTCAGGGAGACTTCTCTAAGCATGGCCTGATTTCCCTCTGGAGCTGGCCGAATTTCTCACAGCTCATGGCAGATCAGTGGGGTAAGGGATGGACGGTTCCAGAATATCTTGCTGTCGGCAAAGCTGAATGTCTTTAGCTATATCCACTTGCTCATCTCTACAGGCAGACTTTTCCCCGCAGTCTTCCAAACAGCCTGGAGGCTGCCTGCACATGCAATGCCTTATGGCTCCGGTGTTCTGCATACTTTGAAAAGACTTCCTTACATTTTTTTTTTCTTTCAACATTGTTTATCAAGTCTACTACATGCTAGGTGTCATCTTTGGAACTGGGATCCCAGCACTCAAGAGGTTATCCCAGGCTCCAGGATCCTTGAACATGAATTCCCAGGACAGGGCCAAAAGACAGGCCACATGTCGTGAGTGGCTGCCACATTCAGAGGTAGAACACATCCATTATTCCAATTCTATTGGGCAGTGCTATCCTGGAACATTCTTACTTAACATTTTCATTTGGACACTGAATTAAAATCATATGGGCAATGCTTATACGCATTACATTTGCAATGTATTTTTAAATTAAAAGGAATTGTTTTCCTGAAAAACTGAACTGCCTAGGTCATGCCCTGCAAATACCATTTACTGCTAAGAGAAATTCAGCTTTCTAGAGAAATGGCTGACTTCAGTCTAAATTAAGAAATGTATGCAACAAGCCTGCATCACTAGTTAGATCATAAGGCAAGGAATCTGTCGAGGATGGCTAGGGTCAGATCGAAAGAACTGGGAACTGAGCTACAGACATTCTCATTGACCAAAAGTGGGACAAATGAGCATCAGTAAGAATCAACATGAAGGTCTGAGTCACAGAGCCTGTGTAACACTGCATGGGTTCACAATGACAGTGAAACACACGTTCTCAGTTCCTTTGTAAAATGACAGGAAAACAGCCCTCCAAGGCTGGCAAGTAAAAGGACGAGTCAAGCATTTATTCTGTCTTTCCAATAAGAATTATGCCTCAGAGTTACCATAAATCAAGGAAGAAATCATTCTGTCTATAGAAGTATTCCAGCAAACACTTAAAAAAGGAATGTAATAATGAGGCCTATTGAAATACTGGATCTAGCAAACGATCATCAGATTGCTGGCTGGGAGACCTTGACAAATGGACTCACAAGAAATTATGCAGTGAGAACTGAGTCTTCAGCCCTGAACCACTCCCTGTGGACTAAGTCTCCGTCGCTTCCGAGCTCTTTGTTACAGCAGCTTCCCTGCATCTTAAGTAATAGAGGTGGCTGCCTAAAAACTGGGTATAAATAACACTTGTGCAACTCTAAACACACTTCATTTCCCCGTGACTAAGGTAGTAGTGCTTTCCTGTCACACTGTGGGAGTCCGTGAGTCCATGTGAGGTGTCGCTTTGATGATGTGCCCGTAGCTATACACTCAAGGATTGTTTTGTAGGGCAAAAATCCTCCATCCAAGTCTTCCATCCCACATCTTTTTCTTACAAGTCCGATGACAAGGAGTGTTTCACAACATCTAAGAACACTGTGCTCCATTCCTACTTTTCCAGATCTCTAGAGCTTGTCTTTATGATTCTGCCTTGGAAAGAGCATTTCCCACCAAGAGCCAGCACACCGGCCAGCTCTGGCAGAAGGATTCCATTACAACTAATAATGGGACTCAAGTACTTTAGAAGCTTTTGCTAATTGAGCTGCTGAATATCCCTATGAAGTAGGTAACTATTATCGTCCCCAATTACTGTCAAGCAGCTGAGCTGCAGAGACATTAAGTGGCTTGCCAGGATCGTACAGCAGACTCGCAGGCACAGCAAGTCACCTCACGGAGGATGAATTTCAGCCCCATTCCAGGACCTAGAATTGGTCTGAAAGTTAGGAGACTGGGGTCTGCTGGCAGATGTGCCATTAGTTACCGAGCCGTCACTTCCCCTTTCCGTGCCCATGAGTGTGTGTATGTGTGTGGTGTGTGGTGTGTGGTCTGAGTAACCTGCCCTTCTTCTGGGCTTTCCTTCTGACAGTGGACGTGGGGTTCCCTTGACAACACACACCTCCACTGCTGGTGCTCCTGGAAGAAGCTAACTTTGAGAAAGATTGAAAGCAGAGAATACTTTCCTCTCTCTCTCTCTCTCTCTCTCTCTCTCTCTTGCAATAATGGGAATCCAGAGCTGAGCTACCTCCCTAGCACTTCTTTTTTTTTTTTTTTTGATACCAGGGATCAAACTCACGACCTCACACTGGCCAGGCAAGTGCTTATGCTGCTGAGCTAAATCCCCAGCCCCCCTTGCACTTCCTTTAAAAAAAATTATTTTTGTTGTTTTTTTGAGGCAGGGTCATACTATATAGTTCTGGCTGGCCCTGAACTCACTATGTAGCCCAGGCTGGCCTCAAATTCATGCCACTCCAGCCTCCCAAGTCCTAGAGTTACAGGCACTCATCACCACGCCCTGCTGCCTTTTTTATTTTTTTTTAATTTCAAGACATAGTTTTCCTAAATCACTAAGTTTCCCAGGTGGTGCTCAAACTTGTGATCCTCCTGCCTCAGCCTCTCCAAGAGCTGGGATTATAGGCCTGTGCCAACACACCCGACAGTGGGAACGTTTAGTCTGTAATGCAACGAGGCTGCAAAGTGAAGCAAGGCCTGACCTGAGTGGTTTTGGATTGAAGTGTGTGGGGAATAGCCTTGCATGGGGAGCAGAGCGGGGAGCTCACTGCTCCCTTCGAAAGTGACAAGGCGAGGCCTGGAAGAGGGCCCTGCCCCATCTTCCCATGGGAACCCATGGAAGCTACAGGCTGCTCTGGCTGGGCTACGCAGGGGCCCTAGAGAAGTACACTGTCCAACTGGATGCCCCCGGAGTTCACTCTCACTGATACATGTGCACCAGAGTCCAGTGAGGTAGATCTGCCATGGGCCCTGCAGAAGTGTGGTGGGGGGTTTCACCGAGCTGTGGCTCGCACGGGCCTCAGGCACTGTCTATGGCCCCAGGTCACAGGAGACTGGCTAGGCACTGGGCTTAGGGCCCAGAGAGAGTCATTGTTGGGGGAGGGTTAACTCCTGCTCCATGAAAATGGAAGAGGTCTGGGGTCTCTCCCTTTTCCCAACTTCTTTCTACAATGAATTAAGCTTGGCTAATTCATTACGGTGTGCAGTTCACTGCATTTTGACAAATGCCACCACTACTCTAATCAAGAATATCCTCACCCCAGGAAGATTCTCTGTGTCTCCTTCCAGTTAATCCTCACCCTGTAACAAGCAACCTCTTTCTCATTCCTATCACCTTAGTTCCGTTTTGTCAGTTCCGAACTTGCTAATAAATGGAATCACAGCCATGGTACCCTCTCTACCCATTTTAACATGCAAATGATGCTTTCAAGTTATTTGCCATGAGTAAACACGTCACACCGGGAAGACACACCACCTTGATCCACGGCTATGCGTAGTCTGCTGCACAGCACAGCAGACCCGAGCTTTGCAGAGTTTCCTAAACATGCCACTCTGTCTTTGGCTTAGCAGCCCCCAGAAGATTCTCTCCCTTCCCCCACTCTAAATCCTCCAACATCACAGCTTGCTTACCCCCCAGTTCCTACCCCAGTACACAGCCAGCAGCACATGCTGAAGGGCCCAGCATCCTCAGAGGCTCCATTTGGGCTGGAAGAACAATCCCTAAGACCTGCTGAGAGCTATTACAGCTCCATAGCTAATAATAATATTAGCTGCCATTTATCCAAGGTGCTCCCTTCAAGACATCATGCTCAGTGTCTGCATACATTATCCCATGTAATTTTCACAGCCTCTCAGTGAGGCATTATCTCCCTTTAGAAACTAGGGAACTGAGGACCAGAGAGGTGAGCATTGGACTCCAAAGCTTTCAATGGGCAAATGATGCACGAGCAAATCTGTTAAAGTGCAGGGCTCTTCAGCAGGTCTGGGGCTGGCCTGAGCTTCTGCATTCACTAGCAGGCTTCACCCAGTGCTGGTGCTGCTGTTTTGGAGGACCACGTTAGGTGTAGCTAGGGGAAGATGATCCCTCAAAAGGGCAGCAAGGAGTAATCTAGGGTATGCGTACCAAACCTCAGCTTTCAAAACCATGCGTGCAACCATCTGCTTATATAATGAGAATTAAAATCAAACAACCAAAGGGACAGAATTCCTCTCCCAGGAGCCAAGCATTTATGTTTAGCAAAACTCCTGGAGGAGACTTTTAGTTTGTGGAAGGCTAAATAGAGGTGGGATAGGAATCAGACAAAGAGATGGTAGGGAAAATGAGCAGGTAACTGGGTGGAAAGCCGGGAAGGAAGAGGAACAAAATCATGATTGAGCCTGTAAGTGTCCCTGGAGGTTCAGAAACCCAAGGACCCTCAGGAACAACTTCAAGGGGCTAGTCTGTCACTGGAGGAATGTCTGATGTCATATGGATCCCTCAGGCACATGGTGCGTGGGTGGGAATGGGGGGAGAAGAGAGATGGGATTTTAAGTGAGCAATGAGTTGAAAAAGAGGAGATAAATTAGAAATGGAGAAAAAAACCTGCATGGAAAGTCAGAGCAGAGGCCACAAGGAGCAGTTCCCTCCTTCCCACACCAACCCGCCCACCTCCCAAGAGAAATGTGGGATACCAAAAAACAAATTGACAACTACTTGAAGATCCTCATTGGCTTTATTTGCAATTTAAGAATGGGGACAATGCTTTGTGCCATAAAATAGAAGCATTCTGAGTGGCTGAATAGGGGAGGCCAATTTTATAAACAGAAAGGGCTATGGAAAACAGAATTAGAAAACAACAACTCAGCTGTTGGTTTAAAGTTACTTTCTGTGTAAGACAGAACAATTGGAAAACAACTGATCAGTTGACATCAGGTGACTCCAGGTTTTTTATCATGTGTAGGGCCTAAAGTAGAGGGAATTTCACTGTTAAACCTGGGCTGTTGGAAGAACTTAGCTGTTATCACCTTAATCCCAATTTCTTGCAAGGCCAGATCAACAGTTTGGGTTTAGGTTGGTGAGCTTTAGCATGAGTGACTTCGTTTTGATTTTTAGCCTGCACCTCACAAAAACTTAGTCCAAAACAATAGCCTCCTGTAATTTTTGTTTAGTAAGAGTTTCCCACTGGAGCTACAAGTTCAAGCCCATCTTTCTTACAATTTTAAAAGTACTTACAGTAAGATCTCACTTTTTTTTTCATTATTCCACATAAAAGCCTTGGGAGGAGAGAGGGTGGAAGTTGTCATTCTACAGGTGTGGAAGTCAAGGCTGGAAATCATTAGAATGTTCACAGTTACAGGGCTAAAGGTGGGGCTGGAAGGGTGTTTCTTGACCCTCCCTGGGGACCAGAACCACCTTTTTAAATATCCATTCCCTGGGTCCGTACCAGGTCATCTAGATTCCATTCGTCCGGAGTTGGCCCCAAGCACTGGTATTTTTCAGAGGATCCTCACTGATTCCAGTGTGCATTTGGGCGGGAGCACCATGCAAAGACGGAATTGGTGCTGAGTGCTTAGCTCAGCTGCGGGCTCCGAGCCCAGGACACAGTCGGTCTCAGTTAACATCAGCTGCCGGGGATGCTCTAGCGCAGACTGCTGTGCTGTGACAGCGTGATGCAGCTCTGGTTCTCAGGCTCTGCCCAGCATCCAGATGCCTGGAGGGCTCCATAAATCACAGATTACTGGACTCACCCCAGAGCTTTCTTTTAATCCACTCTAGTCTGGGGCTGGGATCAAGCATCCACCCATCTAACATATTGTTAACATTGTTCTGTAAATACAGCAAGAGAAGGTGACTCAAAGAGGTGAATTATATCCTGTCTTTACAGCCCGGGGTGAGCTGGAGCTCCAAGGGTCTCCCATGACAGATGAGGGCTGCAGTATTGAGGCTACGTTTGCAGGTGCATCATCCAGGAGTTGTGAGTCACACACTGCAGGTAGTGCCAGTCTTCCAGGGTGGAAAGGGGGCTGACACTGTCTGGAAACACCTGTAGCCCAGGCAGCATGCTCTGGCTCACCCATTAGAGGCAGCTTGCACAGAGCAGGACAGGGAAGAAAGAAAACAGGTAAGAAAAGAGGAGCTTGGTGTCAAATGTCTTACAGCCTCGTATGTTCCTGAATGGTCTCATAGACATACATAGGCACAATTATATGTTACATATTCTTTCAACCCAGAATCAAGATAAAGGTTCTGGGATCTTCCTGGGATTTTCTACTCTGAAGGAGGAAGCCAGGTGTGGTCCCATTTGACTTGTAATCAGTTAGGTCATGTGACCATGCCTCATCCTCACCCCCCCCCCCCCCCCCCCCCCCCCCGACTACAGCTTGTTCAGACTTATTGGCCTCAAATCGTAACACGTAGATGCCAGAACAGTGAGGAGGATGGGTACAGGGACTCTGACCAGAATGTCAGGGCAGACAGCAGCCTGTTGCCCAACTTGGATCGTTCTCTCTGGGAGACATGTAGGGCAAAGAGATAGAAGCAGTGGCGGGAGAGAGGCAGAACAGGAGGAAGAGGAGATGAGAAGCAGTCCCTTAGAACAGTCTTCTGCAGGGCAGCCTGTCTGAGCAGGTGACAAGATGGCCAGGGTGCAGGCTTCCTGCACACAGACTGATGGCTGCGCAGAGCTCATGGCCACCCTCCATTCTGCCTCGGAGCAGCAGGAGGCAGGGGTCTGACTCCGAGACTGACAACGGCTTGGCCTGGAAGGCAGAGCTGTGCACAGGAGGCTAGCCTCTGCTCATCATCTCCCTCCGAGACGAGCAAGGACATCCCAGCCAGCCAGCTCTGCTGTTCCTGCTTGTTTCCTCCGACCTGAGACTACTTTCGTCAGAACTTTGCCCTTCGTGCAGATCTCATCCGCCACCCCCATGGGTGGGTTCTGTCTTTTCCTCTCATTGTAGTAAGAAGACAGGAAGTTCATGTGTAGCTGTTTCAGTCTTAGTCTCGGATGTGTCCTGAGCTCAGGGAATATGGTTCTAAAATGTCACTTATTGGAATTTCGCACTGGAGATTGGGGGTGGGGGGAGGCTAAACAAAAAGGTGGGTTTTTTTCTTACTGTATTGGGAATCAAACAACCACACAATTGCCAAGTGGGTTCTGTGCCACTGAGCTATATCCCCAGCCCACAGAAAGGTGTTTTATCCAGGACTCTTTTGGTTGCTATTGAAAAGGAACAGAATTCAAGGAAGCTAAGTATGGTGTCACACAATTGTAATGCCTGCACTCGGAAGGCTGGAACAGAGGATGGCAAACTTGAGGCCAGCCTGGACCAAATGGTGAGATCCTTGACTCAAAAGAAAGAAAAAGACAAAGAAGGTGGCTCAGAGAGAGGAGGAGGGCATACTTGCTTCAGAGGTTTCTGGTGTGGCCGGACCCAGGAACTCCAACAACTGTAGGTCACGGCTTTGCCCCTCTGCTTCCCCTCCTCCTGAGTGGAAGGTGCCGTGGGCAGCAGCTCGGGGTTCACACTGTACTGACAGAAACAGGTGGAGCCCTGCAGTCCTCTTAGGTCAAGGCAAGTGCCAGGAGACCGAGTTAGCCAGGCCTGGTCAGAAGCATCACTATAGCCTCTGCTGGACTGGTCAGGGCTGGGTTCTGTGGCCACCCTTAGATGGAGAGTGACTAGCTGGTACCCAAGGGATGGTTAGGGTTCTATCACCAGGAGAATGAGCACTGGGGTGGGGACTACAATATATTCCATGGCGCCATTCTCTTTGCCTTCCTCTTCCCCATGGAGAGTGTCTAAAGTGGAATTGGATGTACCAAGACTTGGTTGTATACTGGCTCCTGAACCCCAAGCAACATTACCCAGCCTGGGATTTCTGGGATGGTTCCTGTTGCGTCTTGACTGTTTCCTATGACTGCACACATGACAAGACACTCAGCTCCTTGATGTCTGTCTCACAGAGCTGAAGACTGCCCTGCCAGCTTGGCCCCCAGCCTCGGGGCACAAGCACATCCACGCTAGGTGCCTTCTGGAAGCTGCTCCTCAAAACAGGTTCCCTTAGGTAACTCCTGATTCCCTAACACTGCTTCTTTGGACAAAATGCTTCTAAAGCTACAGGTGCATCCAAGATCTAAGTTTGGAATGATACCTGCCTTTGTGTTAGCTGCAAGGATACAGGAATTCTTTTCTGAAAAGTTCTCCAAAGTAAGGCCTTTTATCTATCCCATAGGAAGTCACCATGCAAACACACAAAGTGTATAACACTGCAAGTATCTTGAATCCTATATCCTGTACAATAGAGAAGAATTGCAAACCATGTAACTATGCAACCACATGGGATTAGTAGATGAATAATGGTACATTTGTACAGCCCTTATGCAGCTCTTAGGCAAGAGTACTATGCAGCTAATAAAAATACTGTAGAAGAATATTGAATGATGTAAGAGAATAGGATATGTTGCAAAGCAAAACAAAACACAATTCCCCTTGTAATTTTTAAAAATGGTACACACATTGCTGAATACTGAACTTTGTTCTTCCCAAAGCTTATATGGCGAGGCATCAACCCTAATGTGACTACACTCTGAAATAGGACCTATAAGAAGCCAATTAAGGATAAGAGGTCATGAAGGTGGAGCTTTGAACAGTATGATTTGCAGCCTTATAAGAAGAGCTCACCAGTTCACTCAATATCATGCAGGGATATAGTGAGAAAGTAGATATTCTTGATTCAGTCGTCATCATAACCTGATCATGCTAACACCTTGAACTCAGACTTCCAGCCTCTAGAATTGTGAGAAACACATTTCTGTTAGTTATGCCACCTAGTTTTATGTTATTTCATTATGGCAGCACATACTGTATATTACACACACATGCATAGATGGCCTAACACTAGGTTAACAGGGTTTATTTTTGTAAATGTGATTATTGGTGACTTGAAGTATCTTCATTTACTTTTTTTGTTTTAAGACAGGATCTCACTATGTCATTCAGGCTGACCTTGAGCTCAGTTATATAGCCCAGGGTGATCTTGAACTCATAATGATCCTCCTGCCTCAGCATCCTGAGTGCTGGGATTACAGGCATGCACCACCACACCCAGCTTCATTTACTTTTCTGTATTTTCCAAATTTTGTACAATGAGCAAGTATTGTTTTTTATGAACTCTCAAAACTAAGGCCATCTTTATGTATATCAAAATGGTGACTTATGAACCTAGTCAATGAAAAATTAGTTTCATATTCTGTTTATCTGTATGTGCTAAAATTTCTACAATGAATATATATTAATTTCATGTTTTGAGAGTTATTTTTATTCTTTTTTTTTTCAGTAGTAGGGATTGAACCAGTACCTTTGTGCTAAATTTTTTTTAATTTTTGAAACAAAGTCTTGGTAAGTCACTAAATTATTCAGGCCGGGCTCTAATTTTGATCTTCCTGCTTCAGCCTCCCGGAGTGCTGGGATTACAGGTGCATGCCACCACACACAGGTTCAAAAATATTTTCATCTTACATACTATGGATGCCCGAGATTCATTCATGTGTTTGTGTGAGTGTGTGTCTGTGAGAGACAGACAGACGTGCAGTGTACATGTCTTAGTGTCCTCTCATTCAGCAACCTTGAGCGGACCATGCATTGGTCTGGTGTGGACCTGCTTGTCTGTTGGTACTGTAGTAGTTTCTGATTGTTGTCCCATAACATCGCACACTTCACACCTTAACCCCACACACATCTGTGTCCCTCGGCCTCCACGTGCCAGGAATCCTGTGCAGTTCCCACGTCCTGAGCAGAACCTTCAGTATGAGGTCTCCCTTGGGTGCAGTCAAGTGCTGGGCAGACTTCAGTGCCATCACAGGCTCAATGGGGACATGATAGGAACATGGTTGCTTCCGAGGGCCCTTGGGGTGTTGGCAGAATTCTGTTCCTTGTGGTTAATGACTGAAGGCTCTGGCCAGAGGCTACCCCTCAGCTCCTGAAGCACACCAAATGGGATGTCCTTGCCACACAGGGCTCCTCACCACGGACACTTGTTTCCTCCAAGCCAGCAAGAGATGCAGAGGCTCCAGTGGCATCTTATATCATGTCACCATGTAATGCTGTCCTCTAGGCTGTATTTAAGTAGTTGGAAGCACATCACAAGTTCTGCTCACAATGAGTGGATGGAGAGGTCAAACAAGGCCACAGGCAGGTCGTGGGGGCCACTTCAAGCATCTGTCATGAAAGCTATATTTAGTTACATTTGGCATATTTGGCATATGTAAGACATGAAATGAGACTTTGTTCACCTTCCAACCTGGAGACGTATTTTCATAGAGCTTTCATTTCCTCTCATCTCATTTGCTCTACTCTCCTATTCTATGTGTCTTACTACATGAAAATTATGATGACATAACACACGTACCAGAAGGAGAATAAGTCTAACTGTGCACAGTTTTGTGATGACTCATGAAGTGACTGTACCCACATAATTAGCACCCATGTCAAGAACCCACATATGCCCCTGTAACCCCAGCACTCTGGGAGGCTGAGGCAGGGAGATCAAAAGTTTGAGTCTTACCTGTCAAATTTAGAGACTCAGTAAGACTTTTTCAAAATAAAAGACTATACAAGGGCAAGGAATATAGCTCAGTGTGAAGGCCTTGAGTTTAATCCCCATTTCTGGGGCAAAAAAGCCCCCCACCATGTATCTTGTCCTTGCAGGTGTTGCCCAGAGTGAGGGGTGGGCACCGTCCTGGCAGGGCTGTCTGTTTTCAACTGTTCTCTTTCTCCTCCAACCTTTTCATTGGTTCCACTTATGAAGTTATCCCAGAATAAGGACCAAGGACTTAGGAACAAGACACGCTCAGCCAAGCAGGACCAGAAAGAAGCTCTGCTAGTGACCTGGTGCTGACAGAAACAGCGTTTTGCCTCAAGTAGGGCTGAATAGCTGGAATTTGCTGGTTGATGGATCCCCCATCAGGGAAGCTGGGAGGAAAGACTTAGCTCAGGAAATTAAAGACAGAGAGGTAAGGCTGTTGTCAGGCGCTCCTCTGCCCCTAGGAATCAGCCCCTGGTTTTACGTGGCGTGGAGTGTCCCTTGGGGGCTGAAGGCTATTTGCAGATGTGATTGAGAAACAGAATTCTCCCTAACAATGCGGATAGAAGTATAATACCAGGCACATTTCACAAATTTTAGTTTCCTACTGGTCACATTTAAAATAGTAAGAGGAAACAGGTTTTAATAATTTTCATAATTTAATATTAAAGAATAATAACTTAATATTTTATTGAATATAATATATCTAAATACTATCATTTTAATCTATAATCAACATAAAATACAGATGAGATATTAAAGAGAAATTTTAAACACAATGAGATATTTTTAAAATACTGCATCGCTGGCAATTTAACCCAGTGGTGCAATGACTGCCTGGGAAGTGTGAAGTCCTGGGTTTGATTCCCCATACACCAAAAAAATACAGCATCTCTGAATTTCAGTGGGGGAGGGCTCAGATATATTTATTTATTTATTTATTTATTTAGTGGTGTTGGGACCCAAACCTGAGGCTTCTAAACTAAGCTACATCCCCAAACATTCTCTTTTTTTTTCTTCAAGACTGGGTCTCACTGTGGTATCTAAGCTATGCTCAAGTTTGGGATATGCCTGCCTCAGGCTCCAAAGTAGTTGATATTACTACTGTGCGCCACTGCACCCTGCTGAATCCCAGTGTTTTACAGCCAGTATTTTACGTGGTTTTTTTTTTGGGACTGGGGATCAAACTCACGACCTCGAGCTTGCCAGGCAGGCGCTTAAGCCATTGAGCTAAATCCCCAGCCCAGTATTTTACATGTTAAACCAGGATGGCCACTTCTCCTTCCAACAGAGTTCTCTCCTTTCTGATTTCTCCCGAAGGGAGAGGGAACCATCAGCCAGAGGGAACCACTTCAAATCGAAGTGATTACTCCTACTTGAGCTACAAAGCATTATTTCTCTCAGCACCAGGTCTGTAGCAAAAATTCTTTTTGGACCTAGTTGATTGAGCAGGTCTTGATCCTAAGTCCTCAGTAGTACGTGTGGCTCATGGCTGCCACGCTGGCCAGTGCAGTTCTGCAGCATTAGGACAAAGTGCCAAGACATGAACAAAAGGGGAAAAAAAAAGATTTCAATTGTAAAAGACTTGGGGGGGGTCAGTAACACCCAAGTAACAAAATATATTCATTCATCAACATCTTTGCATGCAAATGACAGCCCTCAAGAACCTCATCCCCCCTGGGTGTGGTGGCACACAGCCTTAATCCCACCACTCAGGAGGCTGAGGCAGGAGGATCACTGCAAGTTTGAAGCTGCTCTGGGCTGCACAGTGAGTTCAAGGCCAGCCTAAACTATATAGGTCGACCCTACCTCAAAAAAAAAAAAAAAAAAAAAGAGATAGAACCTTATCATGTAGCGAGGGAGATAGATGTGTAATGCACCTTTATAACTTAGGTGGCAAAATCGAGGCCAGAGATAAACATGTAGGAAGGAGATGATTCAGCAGCCTGGGAGGGTGACCAGGGAACACACACTGTAATATTACCATCCATTACCACTGGTGAGAGTGACTGAAATTCTCATCATGCAATAAGTTCTGGGTCACAAAAACAGTCTGGTTAAAATGCAAATACCTACTCAGGCAGGGTGAGCGCGGAAACCCCTGCATGCCCGTTTACATGCATTATTTTTTTCGAAACCAGATTATTTATGCTGCTTAGCATAAAATGAGGCTGGAGGTTCCGGAAGAAGATCTAAAACTCAACTCAGGCCCTGCAGGCTTCTAAATGAAGACCAAGTCAGAGAGGAACGGAGTGTTGAAAGTAAAGATTGCAGTGTCGGGAAGACGGGGAGGAGCTGCTCAACTTGGCACAAGGAGAAGCCAGTCCAGATGGTGTTTTTCTTTCCTCTGGCACAGGGTATCCGTGAGGTCCTGGAAGACCTCCTGTGACAGAGTCCCTGCACATGCTGTGAGAAGTCCTTAGCCTTGAGCCTCACTGCAAACCTCCTTTGGTAGACAGTGTTACCATTCCTGGGCATCTGCACACTTTCCTATTAGCGAATGGTTTTGTAATCTGGGTATAGTGGCACATGCCTGTAATCCTAGCACTCTGGGAAGTTGAGGCAGGAAGATCATACGTTTGAGCTGAGCCTGGGCAACTGACTAATTTAATGAGATCTTGTGTCTTAAAATAAAAAAGGGCTGAGGATGTATCTCACTGTGAAATCCCTAGGTTCAATCCCCAGTACTGAAAAAAAAAAGATTAATTATTGTTGGTACAATAGTACCTGTTCTCAAAAAAGCTGTTCCTTCCTTCTGAGATCTTAGATGATGAAACTGGCAGAGCTGACACACAGCACAGCATGTTGGGTGAGAAATAAAGTTCTTGGCATGACAAACCACTGAGATTTGGGGAGGTTTTGTTACTGCAGCACAGCCAAGCAGAAGCTGATGGATACACCTATTGAGTCACATTTCCATGAAGAAAAAGACAGAGCCTATGAATCTGTATTTTCTTTTCAGGTGAACCTCACTCTCTTAATATCACCCAAGCAAAAGAAGAGAATGCAACGAAACCTCCATATCCATAAACTCCAAATCCACAGATCTGACCAATCTGAGATAGAAAATATTCTGTACTAAGTATGCACAGAAAGTTTTCTTGCTATTATTCTGTAAACAATATTCAACAACTATTTACATAGCATTTACACTGTGTTGGGTATTACAAGTAACCTAGAGATGATTTAAAGTACACCGAAGGAGTCCATAGGTTATGTGCAAACACTACTCCACTTTATTGTTGGGTCTTGATCATGTGCGGATTTTGGCATTTGTGGGGGGCCTGGAAACCGTATTCCATGAATAATGAGGGACAACTATATTCCCTTTCAGAAGCGAGCCTTTCATCAGCCAGAAAGTTGACTGTTGGCTACAAATCAAACAGACACTTAGAGTTTCAGGTTTCAGCAGTGCAGAGTTCCATGTAACTAGGACTCCTAATTCTTCAGTCCACCACAGTCCTGGAAATTAAGGGAAAACCAAAGGTAGGTGGAGGCAGCCTCCGGAGTCTACCAGCAGCCACTGTTCCAGTTCCTGTTACATGCAAGGCACCATGCCAGGCCCCGAAGGGAATCGTACACTGCAGAACTGAGAGCCCCATGCCTCTGATGCTTGTCATGCCTGGCTGCCTGACAAGTGGGATTGTTGTCTTTCAGCATTGGGTGGTGCTACGGTCTGAACATGTTTCCCAAACTTCATTTGTTGAAACCTACTTGTCAATGTGATAATGTTAAGAGGTGGAGCCCTTAGGAGGTGATTAAGTCATGGGAGCAGAGTATTTGTGAAAGGGTCCGGTGACCTTGTAAAAAGGACAACGACTAACCCTTTGCCCTTCCACCCCTTTCACCATGCGAGGACGCAGCACTATTTCCTGTGCAGCATGGAGGAACCCTGCACCATCTTGAAAGCAGAGACAGACCCTCACCTGCTGTGAACCTGTTGGCCCCTTGCTCTTGAAATACCAGCCTCCAGAACTGTGAGAAATGAATTTCTCTTCTTTAGAAAGCGAACAGTCTAAAGTGTTTTGGTGTAGTCACTAAGGAAGAGAGAAGTGGGCTTCCTGTTACTTTCACCAAATGAGGGTTGCTGGCAGGAGGATGGGGCCAACTGTACCAAGAAGTGTACCTCTGGTTCGGAGGGGAAGCCTGGCATGCGCTCCCAGACCTATCATCCACTTCGGGTGAAGGTGGAGCCACCATGATTCTTCTTATAAGTCTGACTGAAACAAGGGAAGAAATGGCCACCGAATCTCTGGAACCTTTCAGTGGCACCCAGTGCGTTCAGAACTGCACCTAGTCCTTACCCCTGGGGCAGGGAGGGGCCTTTGTGATCTGATCTTGGCTCACCTTTCCAGTCTCTCTTCTCTTTCATTCTCTCCCCGGATTTCATCCTGTCCTCTGGCTACTCAAACACTTTTTTTCACCCAACACACC
This sequence comes from Dolichotis patagonum, assembly GCA_004027295.1. Lineage (NCBI taxonomy): Eukaryota > Metazoa > Chordata > Mammalia > Rodentia > Caviidae > Dolichotis > Dolichotis patagonum. Next base: position 137,776 of record PVJX010002030.1, read on the forward strand.
CCCTTGTTCCCATTTGTGGGCTCGGCATACACTGTTTCCCTACCTGAATGTGCCAGACCAGGCTAACTCCAGAGCTGTTTGTTCGTCACCTCACTCAGGAAGATTTTCTGCCCACCACCTGCACCCAAAACAAAAAACACCAGTGGGGCGAAGCAAAGCTGTTGCGGGCTCAGCCCGCACTGCACAGTGTTCCTCCAGCTTTGCTCTGGCGCGTGAGTGGATCTGCCCAATCGCTGCCTGTTTCTCTGCTGGTCCCTAATGCCCTGTCTTGCTTACCAGTCCTTCAGCTGATACAGTGCCTGTCACATGGCGGGCACTCACAAACTGTTTTGGAATGAGTGAACATTCAAGGAATAGAAAAGCCATCAGAACAGCTCCTTTCTGAAACTGCTCAGGCTGGGAGGTACACGAGTCTCAATACATTTCTTTCACTCCCATGTGTTTGACAGTAACTTATATTTTCCTCATCCTATAGCTACTCTGTCTCTGCACCCCAGCTCACCCCACTCCCTCTTCTCTTTTATGGGCTTCTCAGAGTCCTGGCTTGATCACTCACAGAGCCTTCCATCGGGTGTGTCATGAGTAGGGACCCACTACCCCAGCCCTGTTTATTGAGTCCTGCCGTTTGCAAAGGTGTTGAATGCAAGTCTCAGGGGAAATGTCAATGGCCCTGGGAGGTAAAGTTGACCATTTTATGGAAACAGAAGCTTACCATTTGTATAAACAAATCTGTGTAAACAGACATGGATGCATCAGCATAGAGTCTCACAGAGCATAATCAACAAACGTGCACCTGACCACCATGCAGGCCAGGGCAGCTCCCCATACCGCAGAGCAGTACCTGGCTTCCAGCGCCACCTCCCCAGGAGCGCTTCCTGGCTTTGCAGAAGGCACCTATGGCCAGTCCTAAACAATGGGGCACTGCGCCTTTGCCAGGCTCTCTGTTAAACAGTAATGGACACGCAGTAAATGGCTCAGGTTTAAAGTGTGGTTACTGAGGTGGAGGCTATTATGGTCTCCATTTGTCAGGGGAGGACAATGAGGCAACTTTCCCAGGTCCCACAGAGAGAACAAATTTTGCCTGCAGGGCTCTAACCCAGTTCTGCGGACCCTAAACCTTCAGTGGTAAACCATAGCATTACTATTGGCCAGGGCACAGCTGGAATCAGGGAATCACGGGCCCCAGGAAGACTGGGGTAACTAGAGTAAGCGCCATCCAGATAGAGAGACAGGGAAAGGGGGGCAGTGTGTGGGCTTCGTGTCCAGACAGTGTCATCACAGTGCGTGGAGACTTCTTTGACCTCCTTCTTGTCCTCTTTCTTCTGGTCCCTTCCCCTCCTCCGCTCTTCCCTGGGTGCAGGAAGACAGCTTGGTGCGGACGCTGTGAATGAAAGGGAGGCTGTCAAGGCTGAGGACCCCAGAGAGAAATCTCTGTTGCTGCCTCTCCCACCCAAGGCCTGGTTAGTCTTGTTCCACTAACGAACACTGTGCAAAGAGCCTCTGGCAGGTAAGTGCTGTCCTCCAAGATGTGCTCACACAGGGAGGCAGAGAGCATGGCGGGTAAAGGATGCCCTTAGGTTCAAACTTTGAGATGTCCCTTCAGGACCTTTGAGGTCTCTGGGGAGCATTTTCCCTCTCCCCCACCCTTTTTTTTGTTGTTGTTGTCTTTTTTGAGACAGGGTCTCATTATGCAGTTCAGGCTGGACTTGAGCTCACTTTGTAGTCTAGGCTGGTCTCGAACTTACGACCGTCCTCCTACCTCAGCCTCCTGAGTACTGTGGGTTGGTTAGTTTTGACTGTCAACTTGATTGGATCAAGACAGGCATAGATTGGATGGTGAGGGTTGCTAACATCATCGGTGAATGAACCCATTGACACCCTTAGAGCTGAACGGGCTATTAGGGGCTGGGCATAGTTGGAGCCAGTGGGTCACTGGGGGCTTGCCTTTGAAGACTATCATCTGCCCTTTCCTGTTGGGCTCTTCCCTTTACCCTCTGCTTCCTGGATGCTGTGATATGAGCAGCTTTCCTCTTCAATGCCCTCCTGCTGGGATGTTTGTGCCTTGGCACCGCACAACTATGAACTGGAACTGTGAACCAAAGTGAAACTTTTCTCCCCTAAGTTGTGCAGGTATTTTGGTCTCAGTGACAAAAAGCTGACTAACACATACTCTGATCTACCTCAGTTTCCCTTGCTAATGTAGTATCACAGGACCACCCGCTCCAGGAGTTTTGAGTGACGTTGGTAGAGCACATAATACCATGCCTGGCATACCAGAAGGATTTCAAAACTTTAAGCAGTTGTTGTTCACAAACAACAGCACTACATGGGGCCAGGACTTGGAAAACCGAGGAGGATGGGGAGAGAGTTACTGTCTGTTCCAGACATTCCAGCATGTGTGGAAGTAATGAGAACTGACCATTCCACTGAGGGCTTGACCCTGACAGTACCATTGGTAGAGGAGGTCGTGCTGAGCACTCGATGGGGCCGTGCTGTGGAGACAAGGCTCACCCGCATCTGGAGAGGGCCCTGGAAAGCCACTCCACTGAGGAGACCATGGGCACAAGATGGAGGGATGTGAAAGGGAATGAGCTGCCTGTCATGAACATGCCTTCTTCACAAGCCTGCGGCATGCGCCACTCAGCACAGCCATCCCGCTCAGGGCTTGCTTACTCACCTGCTCCTATTTCAGGGCCACCCTCAGGCTGCCTGGGTGACAGGGGCTTTCCACACACAGGAACACTCAGGAGGGGGTTTGCTAGGGCCCAGCTGTGGGGGCAGACACACTCCAGGAGGTGTGGGAAGGTGGGGTACAATCTGACCCTGAGGGCCCTCCACCCCAGGGACACAAGACCAAATCCCTAGAGGAAGCAGGTTTTTCTGGGGCCCACGCCCTGGGGAGAGGGGAGTGGGGTGGGCTGATGTTCTCTTCTCTGTACTTTTCTTTCCTCTCACTTTGGCTTTCTTCCCCTCCCTCTCAGCCCCATTCTTTTTCTGTGAGGATGACAGCTTCCTATGGCTGTGGTAAAAAATCACCACAAACTTCATTAGAAGAACCCATTTCACTCTATTAAAGTTCTGGAGGCCTGATATTTGGCTACTTCTGCAGGGTCTGGCATCAAATCCTCCATCTGTTGCCCTCTGAGATTCCGGTGATCATGAGCCATCCTTGGAACTCCTGGGACAGCTGGCAATCCTTCCAGTCTGTGCTGTTTCATTGTCCTCTCCCCTTGGTTCCTCCCATGGCTCACCTCTCTATCTTTTCCGTGGACTGCCTTCTGCATCTCTGATAGCTTTCCCTTGTTGTGTCTCCAAAGGCCATGCCCTCTCTGTCTCACCCATGACTTTCCTCTCATAGTCATTGCCATGTTCTCCCCTCTGTAGTTCACCCAGGGCCTCCTCACTCTGTCTCTTCCATAGCTTTCCTTTCTCTGTTCTTCCATAGCCTTCCTTTCTCCATGGTCTTTCTCCTTAGTCTCTCCGAGGGCCTTTACCTCTCTGTGTCATGCATGGCCTTAATGTCTCTGTCTTTTCCAGGGCCTTTCTTCTCTTTTTTTATCTTCCCCCAC